>PVIY010001357.1:0-153583 GCA_004026745.1 Myrmecophaga tridactyla | reverse complement strand
TACTTCCTACTAGCTGCTGCCCACCAATGATGGAGAACAGTAAGGATGCTACGGCAGCCCATTCCTGCGATATAGGACTCCCTTGATGGGCAACTTTGGCTCCAGAAGTTACTTGTTGGTCTTGCCAAAACTGTCTTAGAATTTTTTTTGCAGTTTAAGATGCTTCAGTCCCCTTACAGCTTTCAATCCTTCCTTCCCTCTCTCTCACTCCCTTGAGGTCATACCTGTATCATCATCTGAAGGGTACCCAGCCTCCCCTAGCTCCTCCCTCATTTTCTATCACAGGCATTTCTCCTAATAAGTTTCTTGCATGTTTATTCCATGTAAGAATAAACTGTTTCTCAGAGGACTCAGGCTACTACAGAATGCATATTCAGAATTGGTCTGAAAGCATGTTAGAGAATGAAGGACATTCCTGAGGTGGAGGAAAAATGGACACAGAAAAGAATGAACTAGGGATGCCCTCCTTTGGGTTATGGCAAACCAGTCCATAACCAAGAACACTCCCCATCCCTAAGACATTTCTTCCCAGCTCCAGACATTTGACTGCTTAATATCTCACATTCTTCCCAATTTCTAAATAGGAACACTTGTTGCAGACATCCTTTTCTTGACCAAGAGGAGCTTTTTTAAAGCTGTAGAATAGATTCAAAAAATCAGGATACAGTCTGGAAACAAAAAAAAACACCTCACTAATTACTTAGAAAATTTGGTATAAAAGAAGAAAACAAGACCTGCCCATTCTTTGATTTTGTCTGCACTTCTAGCCCCCAAACTGTGATATGTTCCTGTTGTTTAAGCCAACCAGTATGTGGTGTTATAGCAGCCCTGATAAACAAAGACAGTGTGTTTTATTTGTGAAATGAAGAGTGAAACAAAGAGTTGCTGACCAAAAGCATGAATTGTGCTGATCTTTAGGGTTGTGTACCAAGAGTTTCTTTTTCTCCTGGAGTTTTTGAGCACAAGGTTGGCTATATTCCCTAGTGTCCTGTAATGGGTTGAACTCTAGATCCATTTCTGATCAATAGGTTGAAACTGCAAATGCTGTGTATCACTCAGGACTGAAGCATTTTGTTATGGAACCAAGGTCCCCCAGCACAACGTCTTCCTCCTGCACTGTGGAATGGTCAGCAGTGTTTGAGATGGCGGCTGTTTCTTCAGCTGCACCCAAAGGAGTAAGATGCACAGAGTCCCCAGCTAACCTGTAACTGCCATATTGCATCAGGAAGCTAGGAACCTTTGTATTGCATTTAAACCACTGAAATTTTGAGATTATTTATTATAGCAGAGTACCTGGTTTGTTCTGATAATGTCTCACGTTTATTTCAAAAGAACATTTTTCTGATGTATCCTTTCTCCAGCATATTTACTATTTTAATGCTTCTTTTGACAATTGATTATTTCATTCCACTTCTTTTCCAAAGAGGATTTGAGAAACTTTACAAGGTTATGCTCAAAATAAATAAATAAATAAATAGCTTACAGATATTCTTTCCCATGGGCAAATTTAATTTTAATTGCAGAACTGTATGAATGAATGTTAGATGCATTCCTACTATTTTTTTTCTTTTTTTGAGTGCATGATCAATGCAATTGAACCTGGGTCTCCCACATGGAAGACAGGCACATTCCTCCTATTTGAATGTATAAGAAAGTTAAAATATATTTTGCATAGACAAAACAACACATTAAAATAGAAGCTGAAAGAAATGGATGCATTTGCTATTTATATTCAAAAGTGCAAAAATAATGTAATCCTAAGTGGTTGATTGTTAATGTGGTCTTAAAATCATGTAAAAAAAAATGACAGCGCAAATCATAAACAATAGAATAATTCATCACTGCACATAAAAATTTTTTCTTTAAAAATTTAAGAACATGTATTTGAAGGAAAAGTCTAAGTTATAGTTTTAAATCTTTGTCTTTAAAGCAATGCACAGAGTAAAGTAAAAGCTTTAAAAAAGTGATCCTACAAGTTGCAATAATTTCTTCAAGTATTTATTTTCATGTTATATTGGATGTTTTTCACAGAAAATATCATTGCAATCTTTTTGAAAAAGGCAGATTTTTAATTATTAGGATACAATTGTACATACCTCTTATTTCATTACATTAAATTTCATAATGCATATGAGTTGATGTAGAGCTGTTCTTTGTGTATATGAGTGAGGAAAGGAAGACAGTGGCTGTTAAGTAACAATAGAAATCAAATTTGTCTTTCACTTATAATCCAGTTTAAATCACATTTTCTAAGTACCCACACCCCATAATGGTAAAATGAAATAATTTGCTAAATACCTTTATTTTATTTCTTTCCTTAAGATTAGTCTTATGTATGCTCCATGGGTGAAGTTTCAAACATTGAGTCTGCTGTAGGCCAAGCACATTTTCTTTGTTCAGGTTCAAGTTTTCTGGTCAGATAGGATCATATCTAATTAAAGCTGAGAAAAAAATGTAGGTCAGCTTGAAGCAGGGATCTGACAGGTTTTAGTTTTCTGCTTTTCAAAAGAATGTGTAGTAATTATTTTTTCCAATTCCAGGTTAGATAAGGGGAGCATTCTAGAGAGAGGTTGCTTTTCACCAAAGTCTTGACACTGTTGGCCTCTGAAATGGTGGATCTATTCCCAGGGGTCCTGAAGTAACATGGTTACAAAGGCAAAATTTACTCTCCAGTGCTCAATCTCCTTAGTAGTTAGAAGTAATACTTTGTGATTTCCAGATTGAAAAATACTGAGATTAATTAAAGATAATTTGATGATGGCAATCAGATGGAGGGCTATTTCTGGCAGGATTCATTCCATTGAAGGCAAGGATTAATTGACTAATGACATTACTTTACATTTGTAGAAGCCTGTTAGACATTTTAAAGCATTTAGAATAGGGTTTTTTTTCCCAGAATGTAGAGAAGAGCTTATACTCCTCATTGTATATGGTGGATACTTAAGCTCTCAGGATTTGTAAGGGGAAAAAAAAATCCAGAAAAAAAATTCCCAGTCTTCTAACCCAGAAATCAGTGCCTGTCCCATTATGCTATGCCCATTAGCTTCCAAACATCACCCGGTTATTAGGTCCATGTGAGTTGTAAGGCTCTTTATATGGATAGTCAGGAGTGGCAAGGATGATTGGCACCAGAGATATATAAAAGAAAAGCTTGGTAGTACTCACAGGTCTTAGAAGAGAGAGAGACGGCACACCTCGTGAGGTCACCTGGGGAAATACAGCAGGAATGTAGGTTTAATCAAGCAGGTGAGGAGCAAAGATTAGAGTGGACCTGGGGACTGTGCCCTTATAAAATTGCTTGGGTAGGGCTGTAGTGGTTGGCGAAGCAAGAGTGAAGATTGGGGAGCTTGTATTTGACTTTCTGAGGGGTGTGAATTGAAGGAAAAGAGGGAGAAGAGCTGATTACCTTTAAAAGTAGGAGTCAGGGTGGTTCTTGAGAGAGCTAATAACAGCATCTAAGATGTCGAGGTGTAATGATGGTGCAAAGCATCTACTTTATTTTAATTCACTACACTGTAGTTGAGTGTGGACATGTGAATACAATCCATCATAATAAAATATCTTGTATGCACAAATAATTCAGAGAGTAGTACAAGATATTTCTTTTCTTGTTTCCATCAGAGCCACTTTCTGATTTCCTTTTCTGTGTTCTATTCCCCCATCTCATGTTTGTTGGATATTTTTATTCCTTGTTGCTTCATCCTCAGCCCCAGGCTGCATTCTGGATGAAGAGGTGTATAGGATCCTTGAAATTCTCTCCTCTCCCAGATTCCTTTGGGGGAAGCAAGGACGAGGGGTGCTTTAATCCTTAAAAACTTACAGCCACTCCCATTTTTCAGGTTAGAGCATAGGATGATGATGATGTTCACACCCGTAGCATAAATATGAGAGCTATCAAGCCATCAAAAACTTGGTTTTGATTTTTTTGTCTGTCTCATCAAAATTGCTTTCCACCTGAGGAATGAAAGAGAAAGAAAATCCCACCCTTGCATAACCAGCTTTCAATCTTTTCCCTATACTCTGACAATGTTGAATGTCACAACTGGCATTGATTATAAATCCCTCCTCCTTTGTCTTACTGGCCAAGTTCCCCTTAGCTTGACTAATCATTAGCTAGGCTTTTCCTTGATTCTAGGTTCCTGACCTCCATCACCTTGGCCCTTACAGAATCCAGATAGAACATATTCCACTTGCTTCGACAGTAAACTCGGGCAATCACTCTATGTAATCTACACGCACTTGACTGAGCTTCCCATCCAGTTCTCTTTCACTAGTTCATCCCATTCCTTCAAAACTCTCCTGGAACTGAGACTCATCTCTTTCCTCTATTGTGATGGTCTTCTGGTCAGCATTTCTATAATACTAGGCTTCTGATCTCTTTTCTCTTTTGAATATAGCTTTGAATAAAGTCATGCTTGCCTTTTTCACATTATTTAATGCAATTTTCTACTTTGACAACCCTGTCCCCAACCCCTGCCCACCCTCCAACAACAAAAAAGACCAGGAAAAGAAAGATTTGCTAGTAGTTAGGATTTGTAGGTCATGAAGCTAATGAAAGAAGTGTTGAATGCTGAGGCTTCATACTAACATGTGCCTCTAATGGCAAGGGGAAGGAGGTCAGAGAGGAGAGATAAGACAGGTGAATAGAAAATCAAACAAACCCAAACTATCTTATATATGTAAATCCTCTAAAGGTTATGAGTTAGAAGAGTTATCTCCACAGGAAAAGAACAAATTTTAATATCTAATCTTACTGCCAATATATTTAAGCAGGAAAAGGCATTATGAGTAATCATCTTTAGGCTGCATAAAGCACATCAACCAGAAAATGGTCCGGAAGGAGATTCAAGTGGCTGTAAATTCAGAATAAAGATGCAGTACTTTGTCCAATAATCTGCATGTCAGGTCTGTAAACACTGTGAACAATAGGGTACATAAAACCTAAAGAGAATTGGAATAAAATTTGAGAACTAGCAATATTAACATTTTAGTAACAAATGATATGCAGAGAAGTTTTGTTTCAAAAGATACACTTGAGAGCTTCAGAGAACTCCTACTGTGAACCCCACTGGTGTGCAGTTGCTTTCAAATGCCATCCTAGCCTTTGATTGCCAACTCACGTTGACTCCAGCAGTATCAGTCTATAAAAGCATAAAGGTTAGCCTTCCATTGCAGGAGTGTGTAAAGAAAATGCAAGAGCAAAGCTGAAATCATAAAAGGCGAACACTCCAATATGACATGGGACTGTGAAACTGGAAGGTACAAAATTAATCAGAGAGCCCTCTTCCCTCTTCTCTTCCTGAAAGGTGGCAACAAATAAAAGAAAAAGGCAGGACTGCCCTTCACGTCCCCTATTGCTTGCCCTTTATTAGCACCGCAGTCAGAGTTCTTCAAATGCCAGAGACAGAAGGTTAAGGAGGCCCCTTAGTTAAGATGCAAAAGAGCTTTTTCCCCTAGAGATATTTCATGGTGAAAAACTTGAAATCAAGCCAAAGAGAAGTTAATCTTAAAGATCTTTTCAGCAGAAGGAAAGAGACTATCTTTAATATTTCTCTTTTTAATAGAGAGGAGCAGAATTCAATGATAGATTTCTAAATTGTTCAGTTTATTTTGAGGATTTAAGTGTTGATCTCTGAGGAATCTATTTAGTAGGACGTGGGAAGTGGAAAGGGCAGATTGTTTGTAATATCACACCTTCCACTGAGGTAAGGAATGGGTCAAAAAAGAGTAATAACAACAAAAAGTGTCACCTTTTTTTTAGTACATTCTTAACCTAATTCACATGTAATAATATTGCTTTTTGAACGACCCTGAATTGAGCGAAATAACAGATCAGTTTAATTTTAAGAATCATTAAAATAAACATCTGACTAACGGTGAATAGAGTTTGTAATCATAAATAATGTAGGGTTATGTTCATTTTGTGCTTTGTGTGTGTTCATTCTGAAGATTTTGCTAGTCAGAATTCTCTTCATTCATATAACTACTCTTTGAGTTTGGTAGCGTTATTATTCTCATTTACAGATAAGAAGAATGAGACAGAGAAATCAAGTAACTTGCCCACATTCAGTTAGAAAATGGCTAAGACAGGATCATAATCTAGGTTGTTGACCCAGATCCTGTCCTCCAACTGCTGCATTTGGGCAGCTTTTAGGAAATGAGATGATTTTGTGAAAGTATCTCCTACAGATACCAATGTATGTTCAGTTCCTTTCCTTTCTTTTGTCAAAAACAAAAACAAAAACAGAACAACCAAAAATCCAGACTCAGCAGGGAGAGACTTTATTCCAAAGGATTTTTGCAAATGGTACAAAGAACTATTGCAATAGGGAGTATTCATTTATCATAGAACTGAAGATATTTCAAAGGTTAGGCAAAGAAGTTTTTTCTTTTATGCAATGGAAAGAACCAGATGTGGGAAAGTGGAATGCAGGTTGGTATGATAGGAAAGGAGATGTAAGAATATTGTTTACTGAGGCATTCTATTTTCTGGGAGGTGCTTTTAAAGGTCAGGGGTCTGGGGGAAGAAGAGAAGCCTAACCAAAGTTTTGCTAAGCATTTTGTTAGGATTGATCAGTGCAGACAAACAGTTCAGTTAATTTTTTGTGAGGTCATGACTGGTAATTTGGAGGACTTGTCACAGTTAAACAAGAGGGCATCTGTCAGTTTTGTCTAAGTTATATGAGGGGAATGGTTCTCTGCAGTACCTGCTTTCTGGAACACAAAGGGTAGTCATGTTCATAGCCCCCATTGCTTTCCACAATCACAGGATTGGGTTCAACATGGTGAACTATCTGAAGAACATCTTGAGGTAGGCATTCCCACTAAATCTGACAGCAGGTAGATTTTTCCCCAGTGTTTCTGAATGTATATGATAACTAAAAAAAGAAAGTACTCAAATGTACAGTGAAATTCACATATAATGATTTGTATTTTACTAGATTATCTTGTATCATTTGTAAATAGGATATAAAAAAAAAACAGTGTGCTTGAAAAACAAGGAGAAATAGATACGATTTCTACCCACCCCCCAGATGTTTTTTTGTGTTTCTTAAGACCTACAGGTATGACATAGTCTGGAAAAAACATCACCTTCATTCCTGGTGCATAGATACTGTTAATGAATCAAAAAGGATAAAAAAGAGGTACCAGGGACATTAGCATCAACTGAGATTAAGCTTACTAAATGGCAGATTCTGGAGGAGGGAGTGAAATATACATTTTTAACAGGTATCCTACTCATTTTTATGAACAATAATGCTTGTGAATTTGAATTGGATAGAAAAAAAAGTAGTATTCTCTCCTTCAGCCTCGACCCTCCCTCAATCTGCCCCAGAGCTTATCTCTGTGAGGTAGTCAACATTCCTCTGAGTCCTCCGAAATACTTTAGTGTAGAGACGCCCTGATTGGGATGTGGCCCTTGGCTGGAAATTCGGCCCAAGGAGTGCAGAAACATGCCTGAGTTTAGAAGGAAAGAGCTGAATCTACAAAGAAGGAAGCCAAATAAAGTAAATAAGCAGCTGCATTGTGAATATTGTAAATCACCGAGGAAATGTAAATGGCATTATACATTACTATTGCTTTTGCTATAATACGTATCCATTTAGTGGTGGGAGGCCATTTCCTCATTGTGTAAAGATGCATCAGGAATTTATATTTCCTCTTTGTATGGCTCATTTCATGCAGTAGGTTTTGGGTCATCAAAAGAGAAAAGCGGTTTTTAAGACCACGATAGTAATTATCGTTCTTATAACTGCAGGTAGATCATGACTCCCTCTAGCCCTGACTCCTATCAAACTTACAATGTCTTGCTATTTCCACTCTGTCTAGGAAAGCCCTTTCAAGCTGTTCTCTGCTCAGTCATAGCTAGTAAGTAGGGTAGCAGGATGGAGTTTGGACTTAGGGAAAGTGACTATTTCATGTGTTTTGGTCTGAAAAGAGGAGTAGGGCAATCAGGACTCTGAACAGGAAACAGAGATGTAGAACCGATGGGGCATACAGCAACCTGAGCACAAAGTCTAAGTCCCCAAGTCCACCTCTAGTCCCTACTATTTAGGCCCTGTTCTCCCTGAGGTCCACTGCTCACTTTTTTCTAAGTCCCTTTAATATAAACTCCTATATCTTGTTTTTCTTAGTTTTATTCTCTGTTCCTTGTCACCAGAAGGCATACATTTGCAAAAATCTAAAACGGGAATGATTATGTAGATGGTATGAGTCTAGGATTGTGGAAAAGAGATGCAAATGGGTTCCTTCTGGGGGGATTAGGTTTAAAAGGAGGCATGGATGTAGACTGAGGGCATTGAGGCCCTTGATACTTTCCTTCCTCTGTGTCCACTTCCTTTGCCATGTAAGTTTGCTTTTTCTCCCACCAAAAGGTTGGGGAAATTTCCCCCATGTCTTTAAACTGGGCTGGCCCCCTAAATTAGTAGAGCAGAATACGGTGAAGGGAATTTTAAGGTTCCAAGTCAAAGTCTCAAGAGGCCTCTTGAATTTCCTTTGCTGCTCTTGCACTCCTTCCATTGCCAGGAGAGCCTGCCATGGCTAGCCTGCTAGAGGTTGAATTTGCTCCATACATGTGAGCCATTAAAAGCCATTACTGTTTAAGCCACTGATGCTTCATGTTATCATCAGGCAAGATTACTGTATCGATACATAATTGATATAGCATGAGATGGATGGCGATTGCAATGGGAACAATAACTAAAATATTTGCCTTCTTGAAACGGGGTAGAGGAAGGTGTAGATTTATACTTGAAAATTAATTGGATCACTCCTCTTGTATGAATATACACAATTAGCTAGTTTAACAACATCAGTGAAATCAGATTACATCCAACTTTAATTTAGTATTCCTGGAACTTCAAAATTTAAAACATTTGTTGCAAGTGATTACATATTATCAGTTAATTATATCTCCTAGGATTTATCACCTGCCCAGGTTCTTGCTTCAGTATAAACAAAATAGTTTTACCTGAAACTCTTTTATTCATTTTCTTTGTGACTTAAAATTACCTCTTGTTTTCCATTGTTTCAGTTTCACTAAACTCTCCCCCACCCCATTTTTTAGTATACCACTAAGTGTTTCTGCAGGAAAAATCTGAGGGAATGCTCAGATAAGGGTACTTCTGAAAGGGCTTAATAAATGGGCCATCTGCAAAGGTTTGGGTGAAGTATTGAAAAAACCACAAGGTATCATAAGTTTAATATTAGAATTACTGGAGCTACTGCTACCTCAGGCTTGAAGAGGTCATGGGGATGGTTTCTGCAACCTGGAAGATAAGAGCCCTTTCAGAGCATTTTGTGGTGAAGGAGATGTGAGAATAAATAATCCAAGTCCCTCTCTCTCTTCCAGTTGCCTTCCTAGGCGCCTCATTGGCCAAAGTCAATAAGTGGGCAAAGGGAACCAACACTCTTAAGGTAGTGAATCTTCAGAGAAAAAGGTGGAGAAACATAGAGTGTTAACCTAGAAGGGCCACAGCACATATACCTTACATATTTTAGCAACAAGCCTCTTTTCTAAATAGCAAAATGAGTTTCTAGAAGTCCTACATAATTATCTGCAATATATTGACTCCTTGGATTCAGAATCATCACTGCCTCCATGTAAGATTATTAACATTATGCATTGAAAAACTTGCATTATGCCTTTTGTTGCTTCAAACACTTCTAGCCTCTCCTATAGTCCTACGAAAGTCATGAGGTAGATAAGTGGCATACAGAATAGACTAAAGGGATAGATAGATAGATAGACATAAATTATAGGCTTATAGAAGTGGATCCATTAATTTTATCAGTTGATAAATAAAGATGATATTGATATGTAACATATAGAGATATATAAAATTAAATTTTCCTTTTTTCTTGGTAACTCAGTATAAAAATTGGGCCCTTTGCTTTTACCGTTTAAAAAATTATTCATAGTAAAAATAACTATGAATGTTAAAAAGAGAGAGAAAACACAATAAGATGTGGGAAAAGGGTATTGCACTGGATGCATCTTATAACTTCCACCACCAAGAAAGAAGAACAAGTCATTTTGGACTCTAGCAAAGGTGCATTTCACACCTGTGATACTGCTTTAACCCATTTGCTGAACGATATAAAAGTTTACCAGCTTTGAGGTGATCAAAAGCAGGAATGAGTCCAAACTTTGGTATGACTAGTGTGTCTTACGGGCCACATGATGCAGAACACCCTATAGTATTTGAGATATCTGTGGTGTGAAAAGCCATGGGGTTTATAGCAAGCCTCCTAAAATGAATGCCCACATACATCCCAAAGGGTTTTAGAGCAAGGCTATGTCTTTTGCAGCAGAGAACTGTTTTTAAAACAGCTCTTGGGTGCTAGTAGGTCCTGAGAAACCATAGCACCTGACAATGATACAACAAAACCATACAAAATGAGCTTGGATCTTCAGATGTACCACCTCTTAAAGTCAAGTGGGTCCAACAGGAATGCATTGCTAGATAGAAGTGGTTTCTCTGGGATAAGACATGAACAGAGACAGGGGACACAAAAGCTACATGAATTTGTGACTCCAAATTGTCTAACACTGTAACATAGTACCTCTCCTGTAGCTTACCCCCATGGATATGTGGGGAGGAAGATTTCTTATGTCCTGCTTAAGGAGAAGGGAAAACAGGTTGAGCTTGGTGCATGGATGGTTGACTTTATATTTCAGGCAAACACAAATGAACTTCTACTGTACTATATGATGCTATTAAGTGGTGACCCTGAAAGACAGCTGTGAGAGAAATCTTCCCCATGGGCAGAGATTCAGGCACACTGGTCATCAATATCGTGTAGAAAGAGAAAAGGTAAGAATAAATGTGGATTTATAGGCAGTGGCAAATGGCTTCATTGGTTGGACAGAGACAGAAAGGTAAAAGATTGAGAGATTGGAGATAAGGAACTCTAGGGAAGGACATGTAAAGAAGCCTGTATGAGTGGACACAAAACGTGAAGATCTTTGTATTGTAGGTTAATGCCTATTACAAACTATCCCCTGGAAAAGGCGATAATAATCAGACAGAATGACCTAGTTTATGTCAGCTAGTTTCTGTCACCAGTTACTTCATTGTTGTCACCATGGGAGCATGGATAAAGAAGTCATGTGACAGAGATGGAAGCCAGGTATGGGTCCACCAGCATGGGCTTACACTTCCCAGGACTATCTAGCTACTAAAGCTGTTCAATGTCTAACTTGACAGTAACAGAGAGTCCTGCTGGAACCCTGATTTATCACCAGCACTCAAGGAAACCAAATAACAACTTGGTGATAAATTGATGACATCTTGGAAAGGATAGCTATTAATCTTTACTAGGATCAACACATTTGCAGCTATGGGTTTGCCTTCATTGCCTGCAGGGCCTTGGCCAGAACCACTATGCAAGGACTTACAAAGTGATTGATTCACTCACCAAGTGTAATGTGTAATGTTGTCTCAAACCAATAGACAAGGGAGGCATGGCAGTGGTAACAGGACAATGGGATCTATTGGTTTTAGGACTCCTGAAAACTATTGGCAATGAATGCCTTTGTGAGGGCACAGCTGAGGTAAATAATGGAGGGGCACTCTGCAAGGATATGGTATGTATAAAATTATTATATCAGCCTGTGTCCACTAAAGGTGGAATGCATGGGTCTGAGAACTGAGTATAGTAGTAGGAGTGATACAATTTCTGATCATTCCAGTGATCCATATGAACAATTCCTGTTTACTGTCTCCAGAGATTTAGGCTCTTCTAGAGGTTCTGGCTGTTAGAGGAGGAATACTCACATCAGAAGATGCAATGAGAGAGCTACTAAACTTTAAAATGTGTCTTTCCCTTGGTCACCCCCACCTCCATACTTGCAGAATAATTGACCCTAATCAACAAGAGGCAGAGGAGCTGCTGTTATGCATTAGCTGTAGGGAAGAAGGCTTTTGTTGGGCCAGGAGTTTGACAAAATTTTTCTTTAAATGGTCAGGAGGTAAATACGGTCTTCTGGTTTCCATTCAACTACTTAACTTTGACATGCAGTGTTAAAGCAGTTTTATTAGTCATAGTTCTTCAGACTAATCTACTAATTTTATTAGTCATGGTTCTCCAGACTAATCTCCAGACTAATCCAGAATCTACTGAATATGTATATATCTCTATCTCTATCTCTACCTATACATATATCTATATCTATTATCTATTATATAGTTTACATATAATTATTTTATTATTTGATTTATTTAGATTTATTATAAGTAATTGGTTTCATACAACCATGGAGGTTCAAGAATCCAAATTCTATAGGGCGTTCTGCAAGCTGGATGCTCCTATAAAGGTAATTTTAAAGTCTGCAAGTTCATATTCCTCAGGGGAACCCGACTGACTGAAGTTGAGACACAAATTCTTTCTGACTCCTGAAATTCTCATTTCTGGCTTTTAAGATTTTTAACTGATTGAATAACGAAACCTCTCACATTGTTGAGGGCAATTTCCTTTGTTGATTTCAGATGTAGTAAGCCATAAATGTAAACAAATGTTTGTAGATGCAAATTCATCAACAAAATACCAAACAATCAGCCCTGTGTTTGATTCATCAAGCACATGGATACCAAAACTTAGTTGACACAGTGAAATTAACCATCACATTCCATCCCCTTCTCAACTTGGCACCCATATTATCTCCTTAAACCATGGTTAATCTCCAAATAAAGATAATGACATAGTCATAGTCCTGTTTAACATTGTACAATTATCCTACATACAACAGAAATGGACTAACACTTTCCCCAGAAATGGACACAAATCCTTGGGTGTTATTTACTCGTATCCTGATATCCTGTAGCTTAAATACTGTGATATGAAGTTAATACAATTTATATTACTTGATAAGGGAATAAGAGAGAAACAAAGAAAGATACTTTATTTACATACATACAAATAAAATAAAGAGGAAATACTAATAACAATTATAGTTTCCATTTTTGCAACTGGTCACTTGGTTATAGGTGATATTATAGCTAACTTCTTCCACTACCTATTTTATATCCCCTTTGCTATCAGCAAGTAAATCAACTGGTCATGTTTCTAAGCCTGGTGGGGTGACTCAAACCTTCATTCCTGAAGGGTCTGGGATATTAGCAGTCCTATCTGAATCGGACTGTTGTCATTTTCCATTGATTGTAATCATAAGGCTGGTAGTAGTAAGAGAAGTCCTCAGGGATTTCCTATATTGCAGGAATACTCTTCTTTACCTCCATTGTGTATAGTGGTCTTATTTGCCCTTGATAATCAGGATCAATCACCCATCCATTAACTCCCTCCTTTGCTTATAGACTCAGAGGCATAAGGGGTCAAGTGGTCAGGTGGCAGTTTTAAATTCACTTCAACAGAATCATTGTTGTGTTGCCTGGTGGAAACACTCCTCTATTTAAAACAAAGACCTTTAGACAGGCAGACTAGCAGAGCATAAGGGCATGGGGACAGAAAGCAAAATGTTTCTAGTGGATCACTAGGAGTCATAGTAAGTGTGTGACTCACTTTTCCACCCTTGATTCCTATCCCTGTGAATCCGGGCCATGGGAGAAATGGCTCCTTGTAATACGTTGCAAGGTAGAGAATACTACCCCTATCTTGCAAGGTATTGCCACCTAGTTGGTAACATAATTGATTATTCAAAAGGCTATTCTATTCTTCTATCAACTCAGCTGTTTTAGGACAATGGGAAATAAGGTAAGACCACAGTGAATTCCATAAGTATGTGCCCATTCCTGCACTTTATTTGCTATGATGTGGGTTCCTTGATCAGAAGAAATGCTGTGTGGAATACCATGATAGTGGATGAGGCGTTCTGTAACTCACACAGATAGTTTTAGTGGAAGAATCGCATGCAGGGAAGACAAACTCATATCTGCAGTATGTGTCTATTCCAATTAGAACAAATACTGCTCCTTCAATGATGACAGTGGTCCAATATTATCAAGTTGCCCCCATATAGCAGGTTTATCACCTCAGGGAGTGGTTATATCAGGGACTGAGTGTTGGTCTCTGCTGCTGGCCCACAGTGCACTCAGCAGTGGCTGTAGCCAGGTTGGCCTTGGTGAGTGAAAGTTCATGTTGTTGAGCTCATGCATAGCCTCATCCCTACCACCGTGGAAACTTTGTTCATGAGCTCATTGGGCAACGACAGGGTGGATGGAGAAAGATCTTGACTTTTCCTCAGAATGTGTTATCCTAGCCATTTGATTATTAAAGTATTCCTCTGCTGAAGTCACCCTCTGATGAGCATTCACAAGGAACACAAGTGTCTTCATTCACAAAGTTATGTCCACATACTCCTCTCCTAGTCCTCCTTGTCACCAATTTTCCAACCATGATCCTTCTAAGTTCCTCACCATTCAGACAAACCATTGGCTGCAGCTTATTTATCAGAAGACAAATGCACCTCCAGCAATTTCTCCTTCCAATAAAAATGAGCAACCAGATACACTGCTCATAGTTCTGTCCACTGAGAAGGTTTCCCTTCACCACTGTCCTTTGGGGTTTCCTCAGTAAGAGGCTACGGGTCTTCATTTTTTGAGTGGTATCTGTATATTGTGTGGAACCATCTGCAAACCAGGTCCAGATTTTCTCTTCCTCAGGCAGCTGATTATAGGGAATTCCCCACAAGACCATAGATACAGGCGGGGAGAGAGAAGGTAATGTGAAAGGAGTGGGAGCCATGGGCAACTGGGCCACTTCTTTGTGTAACTTACTTGTGTCATCAGGGCCTGCTTAATTCCTAGCTCATATATGCCATTTCCATTTGATGATGGAGTATTGCAGCTCATGCCCAACTTTATGGCTTGGTGGGTCAGACAATACCCTGTTTCATGAAGGACAACTCAGGCCTTATAGTAAGTTGGTGGCCCATGGTTAAGTGTTTGGTCTCTACCAAGGCCCAGCAGTAGGCCAAAAGCTGATTCTTCAAAGGAAAACAGTTATCTGTGAGGATGGCAGGACTTGGCTCCCAAATCCTGAGACTCCACATTGTGATTCTCCTATCAAAACATGCCAAAGGCTCCAAACAGAATCTCCATTTGCCACTGAAGCTTTTAACTCTATTAAATCTACTGGATCATATGGCCTAAATGTGGCAATCTGGACCTATTTCAGAGCCATCTCTTATTCTTGACCCTACTCAAAACTAGCAGTTTTACTGGTGACTCAGTAAATGGATCAGAGTAGCACACATAGATGAAGAATAGGTTGCCTCTAGAGTACAAAGTGGTGGACTAAAAGACTTACCAACAATTCTACAGTGGTCACAGCTTTTTGCTTACCAGTTTCAATCATCATATTATCATCAATGTAATGGACCACTGTGATGTCTTGTGGAAGAAAGAGATGATCAAGTTCTCTGCAGACTAGATTATAACATCAGGATGAGGAGTTGAGGTAGGATAGGAAGGTGTATTGGTGGTCTTGCCAGCTGAAAATAAACTGCATCTGGTGGTTTTTCTAATAGGTTTTGGGATTTAAAAAACATTTTCCAGATCAAGAGCTGCCTACCGTGTAACAGGACATGCACTGACTTGCCAACACAGTGATATCACATCTGGAACAAAGTAGCAATTGGAGCCACCACCTGGTTAAGTTTAAAATAATCTACTAGCATTTTCTGAGACCTTTCTGTTTTCTGGACTGGGCAGATGGGAAAGTTGAAAGGAGATGTGGTGGCAATCATCACCCTTGCATCTTTTAAGACTAATCACTGCAATTCTTCCAGTAATGTGATATTGCTTTTGGTTTACATTTTTCTAGGTAGGGGTAGTTCTAGTGGCTTTCACTTGGCTTTCTTATTGTTTGGTTTGCTAAAGATGCTGGAATACAATACACCAGAAATGGATCGGCCTTTACAATGGGGATTTATTAACATACAATTTACAGTTAGTAGGCCATGAAAATGTCCCTATTAAGGCATCAACAGGATGATACCTGGACTCTGAAGAAAGTCTGCTTGCATCTGAGACACCTCTGTTACATGGAAGGCACATGGATGGCATCTGTTGGCCCCTCACACTCTTGGGTTTCACTGCCTTCTGCTGTAGCTCCAGTGGCTTCCTCTGTGGGTCCTCTCCTCACTCTTCCAGGGCTTTTCTCTCTCAGGTCTCTGCATACTTCTCTGATGTTTCTAAGCTCTCTGGATTTTTCTGTGTCCTTTATCCTCTTATAAAGGAATCCAGTAAAGGACTAAGATCCACCTTGAATTGGGTGGGTCACATCTCAATTGAAACAACCTAATCAAAAGGTCCTACCCACAATAGGTTTGCACCCATGGGAATGGATTAAAAGAACATAACCTTTTCTGGGGTACATAACAGCTTCAAGCCAAACCACCTATCATAATGACCTTCATTTCACATATAAGGGAACCAATGTGGGAATCCTGCCAGTCGTTAAGTATGTGTATTCTAATTATGTCTTTCAAAACTAGAGAAATAACCACAACATTGGCTCAGAGACCACCTGAATTCACCATGAGATAGACCTCTGTAAAACTCCGCTGATCACTCCGCTGACCTCTATTCTTACTGGTGGACCACAGTAATGTTTTGGGTCTCCTGAATTAGTGTCATTTCAGAGCCAGTGACCATTAATTCCCCCAATGATTGATCATTTCTTTTTCTCCAATGCACAGTCCTTTTGGGGTTCTTTTGGGGAAGGTTAGGAGAAATATTAACAGTATATATTTTTCACAGTGTAGCAGGGTCTTTCTTCAAGGAGACCTAGCCTACCCATTAATCAAAGGGTTCTAATTTGGTAAACAACCTCAAGTCTGGAAATTGATTGAGAGACCATGACTCTGTTTTTGTGATTCAAGTTGTTTTGTTAACTTGACCTAGAACTTTTCTGCTTATACTAGTCAAGTAAGATTTTAGTAAATTGACAATCTATTTCAGTTTTAAGTATACCATGCTTAACTGGCCAATGTTATAGGTCTCTGCAAGTCAGGGTATTATGATTAATGCTTTGACCTTGCTGTCAATTATCTTAATCATGTCTACCTTATCTTTGGTAATTAAGTGCTGCCACTTGACTCCTGACAATCTGGGATCCAATTATCTCCATTGTACTCAGGGATTTCATTTGAGTGTCAGCCATTCCCACTGTAATTCCTGACCTGCAGATTAGAGTGACCATAGAGTTTTTCAGGGATGATGAGACATCTCTAACAAACATTTCTCACAATTGTGGTAAAGGTTTGTCATCTGTATATTCCCAAGGTGGGTGGGCCTGTCTTATATGATAAACCACTCTAACATTCCAATGTACCTAAGTCTTTGGATACCTTCTCCATTATCCCAAGGCAGTTATGGCATTTCAACTTTATTTAGTGTAGGTCAATTTTAGATCCAAATTTCAGCCATATAGTTCCTTTATAACCCCTTGGGCTATAACATTGAATCCAAATTCTCTGTTTAGTGAACCACATCTTTTAGTTTAGCCTGAACCAACTTTATATTCCTTCTACCCTTATCCCACACCCTTGATATCCATTCCCACACATATCCCCCTGAATTTTGCCTTTGCTGATTGGAAAAATCTTACAATTCTTTTGAGTGTCTCTTTTTCATGGGTCACATTTTATATCTTACTTTTGCAAGCTTGTTGAGACTTCCATCTAGCTATATGTCTGGAACCAGTCATTGTGGAAATGATCCTAAGAGGAATTAGCAGTGTCTTGTAAGTCAATTACCTCAGGTGACTCCATTACAGGTTTTTCCAGAAAAACAGAATTAGTTTCCTCAGATGATTCTAGCAGGTCTGCTTCCTTGGGGGAGTGAATTAGAATTTTTTCTGGCAAAGAAGATTCAGCAGATTCTAAAGGTTCAATTTCCCCACCTTCATCATGGTCAGCCCACATATTCCCATTCCAATTTTAGGATTCCATTATTTCCAGTCAATGCCCTCACTTTAACAGGAGGAACCCTGTAAGGTTAGGAATTCAATGTGTGTTGTAAGACAGGGGCAGACCTATTGTTGGGTGGGACCTCTTGATTAGATTGTTTTCATGGAGATGTGACTCTGCCCATTCAAGGTGGGTCTTAATCCTTTCTGGAGTCCTTTATAAGATAGAACTCAGAACTGACTCAGTGAACATAGAGAAGAAACTAAGACACAGATGTCTGGAGATGCAGAAGGAGCTGAGAGAGCCATATGAAAGCAGAAGCCAGGAGAGAAGGACAGGAGATGTTGCCATGTACCTTTCCTGTGACATAAAAACCTGGATGTGATCAGCTTATTTTGAGGGAATGTATCCTCTTGTTGGTGCCTTAATTTGGACATATTCATGGCCTTAGAAATGTAGGAGGTAATTTAACAAATCCCTTTTGTAAAAGTCAGTCATTTCTGGAGTATTGCATCTGACAGCTTTAGCAAACTGAAACATCATCCAATCTCACTATACATTTAACTTGACAAAATGTAGGCTAAGTATCAAATACAGTGTTTTCATGAGCTTTGCCTTGTATAACCATCTGCATAAAAGCAACTAATGGTGATATTTTGCATACCTCTATTGCCAAATCACACCATGGACTATGTGTGGATTTGAAAACATTTACATACCCTAGAAAAGCCATGTTTTAGTCCTGATCACTCTTGTGGGAGCAAACATTTCTTCTATTCCCTATTCAGTACTATAGATTGGAAGCTCGATAAAGTTATCTCCATGAAGATGTGACTCAAAGAATTGTGGATATTAAATTTGATTAGGTGGAGACGTGTCTCCATCCATTCTATTTGGGTCTTGGTTAGTATACTGGAATCCTATAAAGGAAGAGACATTTTTGGAGAGTCTGAGAGAGCAGAGAAAGATGGCAGGTTGATGACAGGCATGAGAAAGTTTCAGAACACCACAGAACCATGAAGAAGAGAGTCCACCAACCAACAACCTTTGGAGATGAAGAAGGAAAATGCTTCCCCGGTAGCTTCATGAAACAAGAGGCCTGAAGAGAAAGCCAGCAGATGCCGCCACATTCACTGTGTGCCTTTCCAGCTCAGAGGGAAATTCTGAATGCCATTGGCCATCTTGAATGAAGGTATCTTTCCCTGAATGCCTTAGATTGGACATTTCTATAGACTTGTTTCAATTGGGACATTTTCTCGGCCTTAGAACTGTAAACTAGCAACTTATTAAATTTTCCTTTTTAAAAGCCATTCTATTTCTAGTATATGGCATTCCAATATCTAGCAAACTAGAACAGAGTGTAATTAGCCTAATGGTCACTGCAACAGTGTCATTAATGCTTTTAAATCTAATCATCTTTAAGAACCAATTCTAAAAACCCCATAGCCACTTTAGAAATCTCATCCTTAAAATTTTGTTTCTCAAGAACCCCTTCTGATACGAAAGTCTATGTTATTCAGTGTTCTCCAGAAAAGAAGAATAAATAAATATATAAAATAAATAAATAAATAAATAAATAAATAAATAAATAAATAAATTAGTAGATTCTTTGTAATGAATTGACCCATTCAACCTTAGGAGCTGGAAAGTCTGAATTCCATAAGGCATATTGCAAGCTGCTTTGATAAGGTGAGTCTGAACTCTGGCAAACCCATATTTCCCAGGTGAAGCTGGCTGACTGAAGGTTATATAGTCACTCTTCTCTCTGCTTTCTGAAATCCTCAGTTCTGATTTATAAAACCTCCAACTGATTGTATGATGGTGTTCCCCACATTTCTGAGGGCAATCTCCTTTGTTGATTGTAGATGCAATCAAGTAATTATCGATGCAAATCCATCTATGAAATATTCTCAGGGTTACAATCAGGCCAGTACTTGCTTGACCAATAAACTGGAGAACCAGTTCTTGACCATAACCTAGCATAGTGACACATGAAATTAATCATTGCTATAGCTATAGAAGATTCATGACTGTGTTCCAATAAAAATTAATTTATAAGACATTTATGAGCAGGATTTGGCTGTGGGCTGTGGTTTACTGACCCCTGCTCTAGGGTGTGCCTCTGTGCCCTATTTTAATAGCAAATAGGCAAATGAAGCAGTCTTGGCATGGGTAGGGTATGGTGACCAGAGGTTCAGAACTCTCAGGAATGAGGGTAGGATCATACAATAAGGGAAATCATATGACCCAACAAAGTGGTAGGTAAAAGGATGAAGGATGTGCTCAATGGTTATTTGAGGGTAGCCATTAATGACATGAAGCCAAATTGTCTGGAAATTGTCCTTAGTCAAAGGGAGCTAATTCATCAAAGATTATTTTCCTTCTCTGTGATTAGGCACCCCTTCAATGACTGTGCAATATTGAGGGGGTAATGCAAAGGCCATTCTAGCTCCAGAGCTCCTCATAGGTTCCCTGAGTTCTTTCCTGCAACTGCACCACATTTTAACTTTTTCATATTTCCAATATTCTGTTACAAGACTGTTCCCAAGACTTCTCCACAATACAATTCATACTTACTTATTTCTGCTTAAAACCAAATTCCTGCAGAAATATTGCTAAAACAGAGACAAAAGATTAAATATATTTTAGATGAAGTGGCAGTATTACTAGTTTTTGAACACAGGTCCCTGAGAGCATAGTGATTTCATTAATGGAAATAGGAAATAAAGTAAGAGTTTGTATTTAGATATTATGATTTTATATTTCAAATAAGCCATTTAGTGGCATATTTAGTGCAAATTTTAAACTCAGAATTCTTAATAAAGATTATTTGAGATTTATTGGCTAATTCATCTAATCCAAAAGGGCCTCACTGTGGTCATTGTTTCAGGAACGATTTCTAAAATGGAGGTTCAAAATGACAAGGATATCATATATGGTTTACAACATACACTTTATAGCATTCCATTTAACATTCATTCGCAGGATTTTGTTGTACACTACTAAATACCAAGCACAACTGTAGGCTCTTGAGATTAAAAAAAAAAACAAAAAACGGAATGAAACAAAAAAAAATCCTTTCTCTTTTGGAATTTGGATTCTACTGGAGGGGACAAACATTACAAGATAAATATAATATATTGTATATTAGAAAGTGATAAATGTCAAGGTGGGGGGAAGCATGAAGGAGAATACAGAGAGAGAGGGCAGGTCCCTTAGAGTACATAACAGCTTCAAACCAACACAATGGGTCTCAAAGATTGTAGAGGCTTCATAGGACATTGTGTGGTTATGAAATTTTGCTGCCAGTCACTGCTACTCTTACTCTGAAGGTAATGGGATGTTCCTGCATGATTTGAAGAAAGGTATGATGCACTCTGAAAGAAAACTCAGTTTGTGATGAAAAGAGCTTCCCTGGAGGTTAAGAAGTAGAGTGGCAGGTTAGAAAGCTATATATGTGTAAACCAGGCCAGAAACAGTGGTGTTTGGAACTGGAGAGGTGAAGTGCATCAACAGAACTGGTGAACAGTGGTCAAATTCTGGATGCATTTTGAAAGCAAGATTAGCTGATACATCATTTGTGATGTAAGAGAAAAAGAAAAATCAAGAGTAACACCAACATTTTTGGTCTGAACAATTGGAAGAATTGAATAGCCATTATAATGGAGGAAATCAGGCATTATATATTTTAAGTTTAAGATGTTTATTAGAAGTGTGATTAGTGATATTAAGTAGTCTGTTGTGTACAGGATTAGGGTTGAAGAGATAAGACAGGGTTGGGGTTAAAAACTTTTGAATCAATGCATATAGTTCATAGGAAAGTTATGAATCATTGTGATATCAAGGTAGGTAGAGGAGATAAAACTTAGTAGGAATCTGTGAACTAAATCATAGAGTTATTCAAAGATAAAGGTCAGGGAGATAAACGATCAAAGAAGGGTGGCCACAGAGATGAGAAGAAAACATGGCGAGTGAAGTATTCTGAAAGGCAAATGGAGAAAGGACGGAAGAGAAATTAACTAAGTCACTGCATTTGGAGTTGAGCTAATTTAAGGAATGAGAATTGACCATTGCATTTAGAAATGTCAAGGACAAGGGGAACACTTTGGTAGGAATGCTTAATTGATCAGAAGAGAGGAAAACTGATTGAAATATGTTAAAAAGATGATAAGAGAAGAGACACTAAAAACAGATATAAAGCTATTTCAGGAAGTTTTGTAGAAAAGTGAAAAAATGAGGATGTTAAAGAGAGCCAAGGCAATTGCTGGAGCAATATTTTTGAGTAGACAAGAGTGGATGAGAGTTAAATTCAATTCTGCTAGGACTGAACATGGACCCTTGTCATTGAGTTCAAGTGGGACTATAGCTTATATTTATTTATATATCTTATGGTGTCTTACATGGTGCTTTTCCTATAGTAGGTATTTAACATGGTTGCTTTAAGTAGATTGATTCAATAAATCTAGACCCATTTATTTCTTAAAACTTCTTATTTATTGTTAAATGCTAACACAACTCTATAAGTATCAAGGTTTTAAGAGATTTTCATTTGGGTCTTAGATTTGCCCTTGCTGCATCATATGGTTATTAAAAGGAAAGTATATCACTTGGTCTCTGTGCTAGTTATCAGCATCCTGTCTCAGGTCCAAATGCACCTTTTTGTCCTTCTTTATGTTACTGGAGCTGGACCCTTAAACTATTTCTCCTTTTCCAGCTGAAACAATATTAAACTTTGTCAGTGTATGATGCTGGAGGGACTCTACAGGAAGAAGTTTCTATAACATGTTTCAGTGTTCATTTTCTCACATGCTCCTGCAGTAAGCTGATGCCAGTGGCATGTAGAACATCTAGAGGTACTGAATTTACAGCAGCTAACCCTGCAGCCGTCAGTGTCTTGTCAGTGAGATTCTGCAGTCTCCAGTGAGTAACTACACAGCAAGGCTTACCGGCATCCTGGTGTTTGGTTTCCTAGGTAATTTCACTGGCATCGCAACCAGCTTCCAGCTGAGTTGCACTTGTGCTTCAGCAGGAGTCTTCTTTTTGTCAGTTCTCACTTACAGTACACGACTGAATTTCTCTGCCATTGAGTGGGCACAGCCGCCCACTCTCTAAGAGGGCCTGAATCTTTGCCTGGGCATACTGTATTAGTTATGATTCTCTAGGGAAACAGAATCAACAGGAAATATTCTTCAATAAAAGATTTATAAAAGTGTCTCATATAACTGTGGGAATGTAGAGTCCAAAATCTGCAGGGCAGGCTGTGAAGCCGATGATTCCGATGGAGGGTCTGGACGAGCTCCACAGGAGAGGCTCACCAGCTGAAACAGGAAGAGCCTGTGTCTTCTGAATCCTCCTTAAAAGGATTCCAGTGATTAGATTAAGCATCACTCATTACAGAAGACACTCCCCTTGGCTGATTACAAATGGAACCAGCTGTGGATGTAGCCGACGTGATTGATCATGATTTAATTCTATGAAATGTCCTCATAGGAAAGACAGGCCAGCACTTACCCAACCAGATAAACAGGTACCACCACCTGGCCAAGTTGACACATGAAACTGATCATGACACATACCCTCTTGCAAATTTTTTCCTTTGCATCAGATCTAGTTGTAGTGGCTGCCCTCTAAACCTGTAATATCACTATTCTTTAGAATTGCCTTCATCTCTTGGTTCTATCCCCAAGTATTAACTAACAATTATTTATTATTTAATATTTTAATGAGTTTTAACAAATGAATACATCCAGATATATAGCATACCATTCAAATTATAGAATATTCTCAAAATCTCAGAAGGTTTTTTCATCTACTTTTCAGTCAAGTCTACACTGCTAATATGAAAAAGCAATCATCATTAGTCATCAGAGATATACAAATTTAAACCACAATGACACATTACTACATATCCTCCTATATTGTTAAGTTGTTATAATATCAACTGGTAACAAGAATTCAGAGGAATTGAACATATCATATATTAGATTTAGGGGGTAAAATACTGCAATTACTTTGTAAAACAATTAGGCAGTATCTTATAAAATTAAACATATACTTCTCCCATGTCTCAGCAATTTTATTCTTAGAAATTTTCTAATAGAAATGAAATGATCTGTACTCAAAAAGACTTGTACATAAGTGTGCCTGAAAGCATTATTCATAGTAGCCCTAATGTGAAACAACCCCAAAGTCACTATCAAGTAAATGAATAAACAAACTGTGATAATGTAATAATACTTGGTAAGAAAAAGAGGCAAACAGTTGATACATGTAAAAATATGGCTGAATCTCAGAAAATACAATGTGCAAAAGAAGCCAGATGCAAAATATTATGCAGTGAATGATTCCACTCATATGAAGTCCTATTTTGATCCAATTATGGTAATATATATCATGACAAATGGTTTCCTCTACAGAGATTAGTAGGGTAGACTTGACTGAAAGGGAGATGAAAAGACTTTCTGAGATTATAAGTATATTATAGAATTTGAATGGAGTGTTGTATATCTGGATGTATTCATTTGTTAAAATTCATTAAAATGTTTACTTAAAATCTGTGCACTTAATTTTATGTAAATTATAACAAAAATTCCATGCCTTTATAGCTAAATATACAATAACCATGTGAACTTTATAAATCTTTTTAAGATTAGCTAATATTAATTTGCATTTATTTTTTCTAGCATCTACTTTTTTAAAGAAATGAAATACTTTTAAATGAAACTTCAGTGTCATTAATTTATAACTGTACTAGGTCTTAAAAGAAATATGTTATTTGACAACATGAACATCATAAGAACCCATCAAGAAAAAGTCATGAAAAAATCTGGTTTATTTCCCATTTTGTGTGATCAGTGGGTTTACTATAATTATATAATTTATATAACATATTTCTGGTATAATCTGAACCATTTCAAAGTTCCTAAATCTAGTTAATATCAGTTTATTATTTGATCTCTTCTCTATTTTATATTTTTCCTTTTGGATTTGTTTCTGTGTATATCCATTTCAGTGGGGAAAATTGCTTTCATTTCACCTACAGTGACATCTGTAATAGCTCATATAATCTATTTTTTTTGCAACCTCTAATTTTTTTCTTTTAGAAAATATCTAAAAGAAATATCTTGCTGATATGATTCATTGGAGAATATTACCACAAGAAATTGAAAACCGTAAAATATAAACCTTCTGGCAGATTTGGTCTTCTCAAATTTTCATGATACTTTTCACACTTTCATGCTAACTACTTCTAGATAGCTATTTTTATGGCTACTATAATAAGAACATATTTACTGTATGAAATAATTATTTTAAAATGTGATCTGTTTTTAAATCCTAATGAGAAAATCTCTTGATTTATCAAAATGACAATTATCATCCAAGCGATTCCTTCAAAGAGAATGTGACTTTACACAAAGTTTCACTGTAGGATTCCATTAAACAACGTACTTTTTAAGTAAACTGATTTCCAAAAGAAATTATTTGCTCCATTGTGGAGTAATTTACACTCAATATTTTACTGTATGTTTAGATAGTCAGATAGATAGATAGATAGAGAGCCTCACATACAAAGTTATATGTTCACACCTATATACATATATATCCATATTATATATAGTGTATATATGTATATGCATATATGTTTATATTATTCATATATGTATATATATTTATATTATATAGTGTGTATATATACACATATATATTTATATTATATATAGTGTATATATATGTATATACATATATATATATATATATATATATAGTGGTGGATTCAGATTGTGTACCCTAGTTTGGACATGTTCTTTGTTTTGGTTCTCTTGTTGGTGGATGTGGACCCATTGTAAGAAAGATCTCTTCACGATATTACTTCAATTTAGATGTGGCCCAACTGAAACTTCAATTTAGATGTGGCCCAACTGAATTATTTTGGGCTTTAATCAGTATCAGTGGAATCCTATATAAGCAAAGTGAAAGTCAGACTGAAAGAGAAAAATGGTAGGGAGCAGCCAGAAGCTGGAAATAAATAGAATTTGGAAGAGAAAGAAGATGTCACCATGGGCATTGCTATATGAGAGAAAAGCTTAGAAACCCCAAAGATTGCCAGCCAGCCAGAAGATACCGACACAGGGAGGAAGCAAGCCTTTTAGCCTCTGAAAATGTGAGTCAATAAATCCCTGTTGTTAAGTCAATCCATTGCAAGGTATTTGTTTTAGCAGCTAAGAATTAAACATATATATATGGATTTATATGGGTGTATATGTATATATTTATAGGTCCTGTTTCTTGTAATCACCTTTATTAAAGTCCTTCCTTAAGGAGTTTTGATGAGGAAAAGTCTTCAGTTTTATGTTTATATCCAAAGTAAATTGAAGAAGAAATGGAAACCTTAATTAGAGCCTGTTCTAGTTTTGTACAATGAGACAATAAGTGATAGTTTTTGCTTCCTAGGGTCTCCACATTGTCCTAAGTTGTAATTGGAAACTGATGCTTCACAAATTTCTTTATTTGAGTGATTGCTATGAGTAAAGAATGGATTTCATTGTAGTTGATATTTGAATCTCTTTGACAGTGTGATAGAATTGTCCAGGGCAAAGACATTTATCAGACAATTTCTTAGTGTTTCTTTCACTGCTCCCGTATTCAGCTATGCAAATCTCTCTCTGCCATTTAGTGGCACACTATCACTCAGTGTGACTTGCCTAAACCTTACCTTCCTTGGGTAACATCTTTTACAATCGCATGCTCTTACATTATCACCTTCAAATTTCACCTTTCCCTGTGGTTTATTTCTCCAGGATCACTTGGATTGATTTGATTATTGTTCACATTTAAATTAATCTTTATTAAGTTTTAATAGTTCATTAGCTATAAGAGAAGAAGGTAAAGATCAAAGAAATAATAGCTAAGGCAGATGTCTTTAGATCTTATGCCCTTTTTTCAGGAGTCATTGAATAGTTCCCAGTTCTGATTGAGTATTCTCCTTTAAGCCTCCCTTAACATTATTTCCATTTTAAAGAGAATTCCTTATGAAAATAAAGTCCAAATTCAAAAGAATAAACCTTTGGTTTCAGCCCCTTATTTGAGTAGTTGTAGATTTACAGAAAAATCATGCAGTAAGTACAGAGTTCCTGTACTCTATACCATGCCTCCCACCCCGTTTTATTTATTACCAACATTTTGCATTATTGTGGTATCTTTGTTACAATTGATGAAACATTATTATTAAAATCATATTATTAACTATGGCTCATAGTTCACCTTAGGGTTCACTCTTTGTGTTGTATAACTCTGATTCTGGTAACATACTATAATCTAAAATTACTCATTCTAGCTACTTTCAAGTTTACAATTCAGTGGAGTTAAATAATTCACAGTGATGTCTATTGTCACCACCATTGGTTCCCAAAACCTTTTCTATAATTCCAGATAAAAACTAACTTTCATTTGAGCATTAACTTCCCATTCCCCACTCCCACCAATGCCCCTGGTAACCTGTATACTAATGTCGGCTTCTGTGAGTTTGTTTATTCTAATTATTTCATGTAAGTGATATCATAGAGTATTTGTGCTTTGTGTCCCCAATATATCTCCATTGAATAAATCTACCAAGACCCTATAAAACCAAACACATTTTACAGATGAGAATGGACTGTTATAAACTTAACCAAGTGGCAGCTGCCTACAGCTGCTATGCCAGATATGGTCATTTTGATGGACTTGATAATCATATTCTTTAAATTTAAATTTAGAGCTCTAGTTCTCTCAACATGACATCTTCACGGTTCATTCATCTTGTGGCATGCATTAAACTTCATTCATTTTATGTTAGATCATATTGTATTCTATGTATATATCTCATTTGTTTATTTAATTTTTCATTGATGGACATTTGGGTTACTTCCCTATCTTGGCAATTGTGAATACTGCCGCCATAAACATCAGTGTGCAAATACCTATTGAAGGTATTTCAATTCTTTTCATTGAAAATGCTTTCAATTCTTTTGGGCATGTAGCTAGATTTGAGATTGTTGGGTCAAATGATAATGGTAAACTTAACTTTCTGAGGAACTTCAAAGTGGTTTTCCATAGCGGCTTCCAATTCCTACCAACATTGTACAAATGTTGCCATTTCTCCACATCTTCATCAGCACTTTCTACTTTTCATTTTTAAAAGTAGATATTCTAGTAGGTGAAAGCGTATCTCATTGTAGGTTTGATTTGCATTTTTCTAATGGCTAATGATGTTGATAATGTTTTCATGTACTTATTGTTCATTCATATATCTTTGGAGCAATTTTTGTTCAAGTCCTTTGCCCATTTTAAAAATTAGGTTGTTTGTCTTTTGTTGTGGATTTCTAGCTCTAAATTTAAATTTAAAGAATATGATTATCAAGTCCATCAAAATGACCATATCTGGCATAGCAGCTGTAGGCAGCTGCCACTTGGTTAAGTTTATAACAGTCCATTCTCATCTGTAAAATGTGTTTGGTTTTATAGGGTCTTGGTAGATTTATTCAATGGAGATATATTGGGGACCAACACTTGTGAATCCTTTAAGTCTCTGATGGTGATAAAATTCCTTCCCAGATACAGTATTGCTTCTGATTTCCCATCTTAGAGGACGGTTTTAGGATTTTCATTTTGCCTCTTCTCTCAAAATGTCTCTTGTTCCAAAGATCCAGTAACTATACCAGTTACCAAGTATAGTCATACCATTTATAACATCAGAGAATGAAAAAAAAAGCTTGGAACTCTTTTAAGACCAACTTGGTCCCAACACAATTTTTTTCACCTGTTCCATAATAAAGGAGGATGAATTTGGCATTTTGGGTCTCCATACCAGTGTCAGCTTAGACCCTATATTTTACATAACATCATTTAAAAATAATAAAATTATAGGAATTCCATTTTTCTAGAGCAGAGATACCCTAGAAAATAATGCTCATTTCCAAAAGGAAGGTTGGAAGAAAAGTTTCCATATGTACTGTGGTGATGTTGTGAGATTATCCCTCAAGGGAAACTGGACACCCCCTCAAATTTTTGGCTTTGGATGCATGGACTGCATGAAGGACCATGAATTTCAGAAATCTTGCCAGCTTCTGATTTTTTCATTATAAAATTCAGGCAACAGGAGTTTGCTATTTGTCTACCTAACCACGAGGAACATTATGACAGATCATGTCACACATTCCCATCTTCTATGCACACTGACTCTCACTCAGGTTTTCCGGCCCATGAGGGTTATTTACGTCACTCTCCCTCTCAAAGTTAAGTGTTGTTACCTGGCCTCCACCATTCCACAGTCCCATAATCTTAATTTATACCAGTTCCATGAGAGTTTCATGGAAACACCAGATTCTTCAGAAACATCCAGATAAAAAAGAGTTTATGTGGAACGTTATGGAACTGAAGTTTCATGGTAATCAACTCCACTGACAACTCCACACAAAGAGAATGGAGCTTCTCAAAGATGGCAGTGCCTGTCTCACCTGTGTATTTCCTGTGGCCCCAGTGAGGGAGGTGTCCTTTGGCCCTTCCAGGGGTCAAAGTCAGTCAGTTTGTTCTCAGCTCATATAAGTTCTGACCCTTTCCTCAGAACTGAATCAAAGAAGATTCTGCATTTCCACCTGAATTATTGTAGGGAGCTGATGGTCAGATTTGGTAGAAAACAAACCTTGCCATCTATAGCTCTTACTTCATGGAAAGCTATTGATTGCTTCTAGAAAAAGGAAATCTATTCATTTCTAGCAAAGTGGAAAAGTTTACTTTTTTTGATGTGGAGATGTCTGGAGATTCTGGCTAAGTTTCTCCAGAGTGTCCACCCAAACAGCCCTGGAGCTCTCTGTTACTTACAAAATCGGAATCGTGTCTATGAATTCCATGTCTCTTCCAGCATGTTCATTCTTATAGTTTGATCTTGTGTCTGATTTTCAATATAGTTTGCTCTGGAGCTTCAGGAAAAGAGAGTTTCCACAAAAACTGCCATCTCTGGCTAATCACAGCATATCTTTAGTTGGGAATTGGCCCTCCAATATTATTATTTTCTTTTTAAAGTTGTTCCCATGATGTTAACAATAGCCAGTTTAGAATTCTTGACTGCCGAGCTGGAGACCGGGATTTGATTCCCAGAGCCTGCCCATACTGCCCGCCCCCGCCCCCCACCTCCAAAAAGAAAATAGCTAGTTCACTCCCAGGTTGGTTATAATTATCATTTATTCTCATACAATGAAAACCATTGCCCTGAATAGCTCTGCAGTTCACCCTCATGAGTACGTCATTCCAATAGACTAAGGACAAAAGCTTTAGAAATCAGGACCCAAGTGCTTGACAGGGGCTATCATTATACAATTTACAACCAGCAATTTGGTCCATATTGTTAGCTGGGTGAGTACTACAACTCCAAGTTACTCAAGCCATTCTAGGGTCATTTCTGGTATCAATCAGGTTAGCCTTCCCTAGAAATCAGGGTTTAAGGAATAAGCTTTTGCTCAAGTATTTGATTAGAGAGTATAATCCTAACTAAACTGGACTAAGAGATAAGGGGGGTGAGATAGGGGAGAAGGTAAAGTCAATGCAAAGTTTCTTGTTATAACTGAGTGACTAATTGCTTAATTTTATAAGAACATCCTCTGAGAAACCACATAAACTGGATCTTAGGACTATCTCTCGTGGGAGTTAAGCAGAAAATGTATGCGTCAGTCTCTGCTTCCCACTGGTCAAATGTTAACCCTCTGAGGAATTATCTCCCTGATCCATTACCTCCTTCACAGTCCCTGCGTGGATACTGGCAGGAGATGTACATGAGCAGAGAGAGGGAGTGAGGCCCATCAGGTGGCTGCTAGGAGATATCTCTTTCAGGGGACAGCTAGTTCCCACAGCAGTGGTGACTGGATGAGAGTCAAGACTGGACAATTGTCAAGGGAGGCTTTGTGTTCTGCAGTGATATTTAAACAGGTTCCCAAATACCATCCTAAGTTTCTATATAATTTTCTTTTGTGGTGTCTCCATTATTATGTATGCCTCAATATATAATCTAATATAAATAATGATAAAATTTTGCATGATTGGAAATAAGTGGAATTTCCTCCTTGTTTCTCTGTTAGACCTCTAATTTTTATGGTGTGTGTGGTAGTTAGATTCAGTTGTGAACTTGGCCAGGTGAAGGTGCCTAGTTCTGTTGCTGTGGACATGAGCCAATGGGACGTGAACCTCATCTGTTGCTCATTACATCTGCAGCCAGCTAAGAGGCGTGCCTGCTGCAATGAATGATGTTTGATTTAATTGGCTGGTGCTTAAATGAGAGAGCTCAATGTAGCACAGCCCAAGCAGCTTAGCATACCTCACTTCAGCACTCACAGCTCAGCCCAGGCCTTTGGAGATACAGAAAGGAATCACCCTGGGGAAAGTTGTTGGAACCCAGAGGCCTGGAGAGAAGGCCAGCAGAGATCACCCTGTGCTTTCCCGCATAAGAAAGAACCTCAGTTGAAAGTTAGCTGCCTTTCCTCTGAAGAGCTAAGGAAATAAATACCTTTTTATTAAAAGCCAATCCATCTCTGGTGTGTTGCATTCTGGCAGCTAGCAAATGAGAAGAATATGTCTCCACTTTACCCCATCTAACATGATGTTTTCCTCTTCTTTCCTTAAACAGTACTCATTCTTTCTGCACATCCCTTTATTCAGGAGGAAGAATAGCCATTTATAAGAACAAATACTCATTATTAAATTTTATTTCCAAAGAATCCCCACCATAACCTATTCTCAGGAAACTGTTTGTACCTTTGCACACACTACCCGCCCAATACAGAACCTCAAGATTCTAAGATTAATTCTTGTTCCACAATGTTGCAGATATAATTATTATAAATTACTTTATTTTCATAAAATTATCATTAGTGTGTGAATTTGCACATGCATAGTACATCATGAACACACACATATGCACACACACACACCATGCATTAGAAAAACAACCTGAACATGAAATCTTCAATTATGTTTTGCTCTTCTTCCCTCCGTCCATCCCTCCCACCCCTCCCCTCCCTCCTTTCCACTCTTCCTCCTTTTTTCCTTCCTTCCTTCCTTCTTTCCCTTTGTGACCATCTTTAAAGAATAAAGGAAATAGATGCTAAAGTCTAGCAAGAATCTGTCATCCTCCACCTGACCCTGGTCCCTAACCTGGATGTATAGCATCCTTGTAAATCAACACCAAGGAAAGTTTTGTGGTATCTTTATATAAAAGATACATTTATTAGTTTGCCAATATTTAATTCATGGTAAATTGGAAGATGAGAAACATGTGCTCCTTAGTTAAGAAAGGAGAAATGAGGATGACTGTCACTCGAAAAAACAGTAATTATTCAATGCAGGGTGAAGGGTGTATTGTCATTTCATTTCCTTTCTTGCTCAGGTTTTTCTTTCGTTATCATTAAAGATATTTTTAACTTCATAATTTTTAATGTATCTAGTCATGTACGTGTGTGTGTGTACATATGTATGTGTATATATATGTCACCTGTCTACTTACACTTTTTTTCCCTTATACTTAAACAGCATATCATCTATCAAAACCATTTTTCCTTTTGGAGACCTTCTCTTTGGAACTCTCTAACCAACTCATTCTATTTGGGCTGGTGTCTCCTTAGGAATGCTTTAGAATTGTCATCCTAGGTCTCTTGTTCGCCTTTCACTTTGTTAAATATCTTGTTTTCTATGCTATAAATATTCCGTTTTCTTGGACTGTCTCTCTTTAATTGATTTGTACTGTGACATGCATAGTAAGTAAATATTTTGCATTTTTGGATGACTTAAACTCTATCATTTTCTCATTTTGGGGGTCAGCAATTATTGGAAGGGACCTGAGTGTCTAATTTCTCTGAACGAAATTTTTCTATTTATCGCTCTATTTTCAGATTCATAAGTCATCTACATTCCCCTTGGAACTTACAGTTTCCAAAAGGAAATTAGTTTGTTTTTAATTGCTTTTGGACTTTGAATGCATTTTAAGTTTCTTGTCTCTGAAAAGTTTACCATTTTATCAGCTTGTTACCTTCCAAATATTTGCTGAAATCTTTTGTTCACTGATGGTTTTGCTCCCATTCATTTTTTGTTTGGTTTTGAAGATGTATACTTTGTAATTTTTTACCATCAATTTAGAAGTGCTTTTAGAGTAAGAAGACAAATATATATGACCAATCTTCTATGCTTAAGTGGAAATTTGCTTTAATTCTTATAGATTCTCTGCTGAATTCTATGTCTGTATTAAAATATGAATTCTTCCATCTCCGAATAGGCATGCTTTAGACAGAGGTATAGAATCAGGATTTTGATCATATGTCATGTTCATAGACTCTTTGAAGATTATAGGTAAGGAGATATGACAGATCTCTGCTCCCATTTACTTATTTTTCAAATGATAAACAGGCCAATTTCAGGCAGGTAATTGAGAGCAGAACTAGGGAGGAAACATTTTCTGACTTGTTCTTCTTACTCTATTTTTTTTTTTTTTGGTAAGTCGTTGTTATTTACTTTGAAGAACAATCTGTGGGGGAACCTTATTGTCCATATTACCTTCACCTTCACCAGATTAAAAATCAATATAGGATTTAGTAGTTTACATATCACATTTCTAAAGTATAAACAATGATCTCCATTAAATATTAATCTGCTGGGAAAATGATATGGACTTAACTTTACATGGACCTTTCTTTTATTTTTATTGGCAGTTCCTTGATGCCTGTGTTGATATTCTAGATGCAATTCCACATCTTGTGGTCAGTAGGCTAGCAGCAAAAACCTCTAACATTTTCAATTAGGTGTATTTTTCTTTTAAATATATTGTTAAATACTACCTCAAGAATTCCATAATGCCCACATTACTGAATCCTCATTTGTATGGCTTTAGGCAGTTGCAAAAGTTTGAAGAATTCGTACTTTTAGCTTTGGCCAAGGTGTTTTCAATAATGTTGGGTCTTGTCTTCCTATTCCTATGTCTTTTTCCTCTGATCAAACATTTTTGAGCACCAGATATTGTACTCTATGTGGGGGATAAAAATTTGGATAGAAATTGTACCTGCCTGGGGTCACAAAGTCTACTGCAGAGTCAGTGGTGAAGATGGGTGTTTGAAATTTCTTAAAGCACATTAAATATTATAGTTTTGTATTTGGAAATTTTAAACAAAGCCAGTTTCCTAATACAAACAACAGAAAGTAAAGACTGAGAGACATTCTTGTCTGGTTGGAAGACACAATGTAATGATTTGTAATTGGAGTTTGATGCTCACAAAGGCACATCAGAAAAACTGGATATTGTTAAGGAAGGCTGAGATGTTTAATTTATCAGAGATAAGGTAGATACAAATGTTAGGAAAGAATAGGTTTAAAAATATCTTTCTCACGTTCCTCCCTCTAAACAGCTTGTGATGATTCTAATCATCTTGGCTAGGCATACAGTTCTTGGTTTGCAATAGCTTGTTTTCCACTTCCTAAGGATACTCTTGGGTGTCCTACATTGTCTTGCCTCAAGATTTTTGCAACATGATGTCTTGTTCCTGCCACAGGAATCTCATTACTAGTCATAGATTGTTTTAGTTTCTGGTTGTTAACTTCAGAATGACTGCTTAGCGAAGTTGCTTCCTGTTCCAATAACTTTGGTGAGCTACGTTTTTGTTCTCTTTGGGAACTGTGTTCCTTTCACTGACTCAGCGTTTCTGTGTATTGTGGCAATGGAAGGAGAGTTAAAAATTCTTCCATAAATGAAGCCCTTTTTTGCTACAGTACATACTTGCTTGCACCCCCAATGTCACTTGTCATGTGCCCTTCTCCTCAATTCCATTAAATATTCCCTGGAGAAAAGTATCTCAGGCTGTTTCTGTCTAGTTATTTCATGCCCAGTGGCATAAGAGAGGCATTAAGTAGGAACTGTGTAGTATAGAGTACAGAATATGATCTATGTCAAAGAGTGAACAAAAAAAAGTATTAGGAGTAAAGACAATTTTTGTTATGTTGGACAGAGACTCAGCACTTTCTTGTCATTTGTAATTTGTATTGGGAAACAAGAAAAAGGGAAAGGATAAGTTAATCAGTTGATTTGTACTTTTGAGTCTTCTGCACTTACTTTTAAACAATTCAGACTCCCTTGTGACTCAGTAAATCAAATCATATATATATATATATATGAAATTTCCTTTGCTATTCAATTTATACTATTTTCAAATGTAGTAGAATTTTTACTTTAATTTCACCTACCTTATATTTTTAATACAATTAACAGGATTGAAGATATGCCTAAACTCTACCTATTATATACTGTACTTTCATCAGGAAACGCGCCAACCAACTGATTGGAGAGAAAACTTGTGGGTGTATAAGCTTATTTTTATGTTAGGGAGAGCCTCAAAACTACACATTCTCATTTTAACAATTTCACATTCCCATTTTAATAATTCTTGTAGAACATCTCCTGTAGTCATAATTCACGATCTTATAACTCTTTATTATTGTGTACAAAGCCATGTGGGATATGGTTTGCTAACACACCTCCAATTATTAAGATTTATATTCATACTTTATTAAACTTGGTTTTAGGAGATCAATCTTAAAATTAATGGCAACCAATAAAAATTAAATTGAATCTTCATCTGAATTTGTCTTAGAAATAATCTATATTGCCAATCACAATGTCTTAGAAATAATCTATATTGCCAATCACAATGATGAAATTTCTAAAACTTATAAATATGATTAGGAAATGAACAATGTATATGCAGTTTTATCTCAATAAAATATTGTGTGATTAAATGAAAAACTGTTTTTAAAACATTCAATCTGAATTTCTTGGAGTCCATAGTTTAAGGAACCATTAGGAAATATTGAAAATAACATTGAAATGATAAAAGGATGCCCTGATATTCTCCCTGCTCTTCTTAGATCAAAATGTCTGAATTCAAGAGAACAAAACAACGAAGGGCATTCCTCCCAGGATTTTGTAATATCAAGGAGCCTTCTGAAATCCCGCCAGTGGCTGGGATCCTGACAGTGTCTTATTGGGACTTCTTGGCAGTGACTGGTTATTAGACACGTCAGGCCGATTAATGGACTTCTTATTGTTTTAGCAGAGATTAGTTTTTTGGTCAATATACTTGTCACATGATCAAAGTGGTGCTTTTAATATTTTGCTATGATTGAATAATGCCATAAATCTCCAATGCTATCTAGCATTTAAAAATTATTGCAAACTTTTGAAAGAAAATTATTATTTTTTAGAAAATCAGAATGGCTCCATATGGCCTTTATGACTTTTTATTTAAGATCTGTGTAAACAGTGGACTAATGCTTTTGTCCAATTTCCATCTGTTTTAGTTTGTTAATGCTGCTGGAAATGCAAGATACCAAAAATGGGTTGACTGTTATAAAGATAATTTATTAAGTTACAAGTTTACTACTCTAAGGTCATAAAAATGTTCACCTAAGGTATCTAGAAAAAGACACCTTGACTCAAGAAAGGCCAATCTGGGAAGGCACGTGCCTGGTGTCTGCTGTCCACTGGCCCTTTGGCTTCTGGTTTCAAACAGCTTCCCTGGAAGCATTTTCTTTCTGCATCTCTAAAAGTCTCTGTCTGTGTGGGCTCTGAAGCTTTTTTTCCAAAATATTTCCCTCTTAGAGGACTCCAGTAAGCATCCCACATTGAATGGGTGGAGACATATTTCCATGGAAACCATCTAATCAAAATGTCCCACCCACCACTGGGTGGATCACATCTCCATGGAAACAATTAATCAAAGAGATCCCACCCTACAATATTGAATGAGGATTAAAGAACATGGCTTTTCTGGATTACACAACAGTTTCAAACCAGCACGCCATTCTATGGATGATTTAGCAGCAAAGTGAATATCAGGGATTGAGACTGAGCAGATGGGGGCAGACAATGGTGGCTCAGTGGCAGAGTTCTTGCCTGATGAGCCAGAGACCTGGGTTCAATTCCTGAGCCTGCCCATGTCAAAAAAAAAATTAGTGCAGACAGATTTTTCAATTATTCATAAGGTAGTGATCTGTTGGTTGCTGAGGCATGTTTTGCCTTTTGTCTATTCAAGGCAAACTTCTTATTCCTTACCTGCTCTCATGCTGGGAAAAAGTCTGGAAACTCCATCCTGATAACTGCCCGGACAGTTGTTGTCTTAATTTGCTAGGGCTGCTGCAACAAAAACGGTGCAGAGTGGGTGGCTTAAAACAACAGAAAATTATTTTTTCACAGTACTAGAGACCAGAAGTCTGAAATCAAAGTTTCAGTAAGGTCTTGCAACTTCAGAAGACTGTAGGGAAGAATCTGTTCCATGTTTTCTTCCTGGCTTCCTTCTGGAGTGCTGGCCATACAGAGTATTCTCTGCCTCAGTTGTCACATGGCATTCTTTCCTCTATCTGGGCATGTGTTTCTAAGTCTCCTCTTCTCATAAAGATACTAATCATGATGCATTAGTGCCCACTTTAATCAAGTTTGGACTTATTTTAACTAACCACAACCTCAAAGATGTTATTTCCGAATAAGATTATATTCATGGGACTTGGATTAGGACTTGAACTTGTCTTTTCTGGGGACACAATTCAACCCATACCAATTAGCTTCAAAATAGTGTCCGTTGAGGGGAAGTAAGAGCAGATGAAGGGCAAATGAAATAAGACATATAGTGATACAGATAATACCACCCCATGATAACTCCAGCAGTGACCCCACCAATGCCATCAGCATCACCAGTAGCAAGGTGGAAAAGCAGTGGCTGTAGCAGGGGTTGTAGCTTCTCAGGCAGAGGATATGACTGCTTTAAAAATGATTGTGTTCTAACATGTTTTAAAATGCTATTTTAAAATTAAAAAAACATTTAAAATGGTCATATGCATCACTTCTCATAGGAAGTGAAATTGGGAGCCATGTTAAAAATAGCAATGCTTAAAAATAGTAAAACATCAAAACCCACCAGAACACCCATTTCTTTTTATTTCTTTTGAAGATGGGTATGTTGTTTAAAAATAAAGTGTGGTCAGTGGATAGTTTTTTGCTTTATTAAATCATATGTACAACCCCATGAAAGTATGGCTTATTATTTCTCTATTTGGCATTTTTCTGCTTTGATGGGAAAATTATTGGAATTCTATGCATGTAGGACAAGATGACAAGTCATTTTCATAGATTAGCAAAAATTCAGTTCTTCATTTCAATGAGGATATGGAATTTAGAATATCCAAAATATGGAAAAGAATGTAAGTTAAAATTTTATTAGTTCTCTATTGCTGCTCTAACAAATTACCACGACCTTGGAGACTTAAAACAGTGTACATTATCTTATGGTTATGGAAGTCAGAAATCCAAAATTAGTCTCACTGGGCTAAAATCAAAGTGGTGGCAGGGCTGTGGTCCTTTCTGATGGTTCTGGGGCAGAATCTAATCCTTTCCTTTTTCAGCTTCTGGGGCCACCTGCATTCCTTGGTTGCCAGTTTGAAACTGTTGTGTAACCCAGAAAAACTATGTTCTTTACTCCTCATTCAATACTGTTGGGTGGAATCTCTTTGATTAAGTTGTTTCCATGAAGATGTTACCCACCCAACTGTGGGTGGGACCTTTTGATTAAGTGGTTTCCATGGAGATGTGTCTCGATCCATTCATGGTGGGGTTGCTTACTGGAGTACTTTAAGAGGGAACCATTCTGGAAAAAGCTAAAGAGTCCGCACAGCCAGAGACCTTTGGAGATGCAGACATAAAATGCCCCCTGGAAAGCTGTTTGAAACAAGAAGCCAAAGATCCCAGCAGATGCCACCTATGTGTCTTCCCAGCTGACAGAGGTGTTCTGGACACATTAGCCTTTCTTGAACCAAGTATCTTTCCTTGGATGCCCTAGTTTGGACATTTTTAGAGCCTTAGAACTGCAAACTTACAACTTAATAAGTTCCCTTTTTAAAAGTCTTTCCATTTCTGGTATATTGCATTCTGGCAGTCTTAGAAACTAAAACACCTGATTTGTGCCGTCTTCCTCTATATTCAAAGCCAGCCAGCCTAGCATCTTCTCTCTTCTCTAAACTCCTCCTTTTTTTTCAAAATAAAATAAATACCCTGTTATTACACTGGGATCACACATATAACCCAGGAAAATCTTCCCATCTCAGGATCCTTAACTTAATCACATCTTCACATTTTCTTCTGCTAAGATGACGTATTCACAGGTTCTGGGAATTACGATGTGGGAGTCTTGGGGAGGGGGGACATTGTTCAACATATCACACACATTGTCTCTAGCACACAATATATTAACCCCAAATTAGACCAATGTATGTTGAAAGCAATTTATTTTACAATGCTAGTTTCCCAGGTCCCAGATTATATGCAATGATCTGCTTTTATACAGAACTTTTCCTTATTTTATGTTTATTTTTTGCATATAAAGCAAATGTTAGTTACTGATTTGATTTTTATAAGAATTTATGTGTGTATATGACCAAAACATAATACAATGCACGTTTATTCAGTTGTTCATACATAGAGGACTCTAACCTGTGGATTCACACACTTGTAACCAAAGGAAGCATTTATTATTCTGGTTATACCTCTTAGAGTATAAGCAGAACTCTTAATAAAAAATAGCACTGCCTGAATTCTAGTATAAATAGCTAGAGAACTATATATACTTCCCTACTCAAGGGACTCTATCGTGGCAATAAACATCACACAAATCTGTATCATTCAACATGGCAAAAGTTTTATTCATTGCTCATGCCAAGTCCACTAGTGGTTGGGGAAATTCTTTAGGGCAGCTGTTCTCCATGTTGTGGCTCAGCCTCGAGACTGCTGTGCTCTCATGGCACTACCATATCAATATTCACTCTTTTGGACATCTGGAACAGTAAGAAACAGGCCAGAGAATCATAAGATTGTGCCTCTCTTTGGTTTCACTTCCATTGAGTGGATCCCATCAATGTCTTGCTTGAAACAGGTAAGGAAGTGAAATACTCCATATACCAGGGATTAAAGGAAAATAGGGATAGGGGACCATGGCCATGTTGCCATACTTGCTCAAACAGAAAGGCTAGCATCACAGCCACAACATTCTACGGCTTTTCAGCAATACAAAAGTGGGAAACTCTGTCAAAAGGTCACTTGTAACATAGAAAGTAACTTTTTTAGAGAAAATGACATACTACCAATATTAGTCCTGTGACTACCAGAACATGTGACCCAAAATGGGTGACCTGAAACAGCAGACATTTCTTTTCTCACCACCATGGAAATGAGAACTCTGAAACCAAGGTGTCAGCAAGGATGCGTTCCCTTGGAAACCTCTGGAGTTATTCCATTCCTTGCCTCTTCCAGTTTCTGGTGCATCCTGGAATTCCCTGACTTGTGGATGCAGCACTCCAAACTCTGTCTCTGTCTTCGCATGGCCTTCCCGTCTGTGTGTATGTGTGTATCTCCTCTTTTCTTTTTTACAAGATATATGTCATTGGATTTAGGGCCCTCCTGAATAATCTGGAATGATCTCATTTGGAGATCCTTAATTTAATTACATCTGCCAAGGCTTTTATTCCAATAAGTTCACATTTACAAGTTCTAGGTGGACATATCTTTAGGAGAGGCACTGTTCATCCCTCTCAGTATCCAAAACCAAGGATGTTTAACCAGTTTTACCTCAGACAAGTGGCCATGCCCCTCACAATAATCTCACGCATCCCTCGGCAGGTGTTCTGGCTTGACAATCCCTGTGTTATATGGGATTTGTATAGTAAATCTCCACCCCCTGAACCCTGCAAATTATAAGATCCTTGGAAAAATAATCACTGGTCTTTCAGGAGCTGAAATATCACTCCCTGTCATTCTGTTGCATTCTTTGTACCGGAGATTATACAGACCCAAGCCTACTGGAATCAAAATTAAGAAAGAAGTTGACAGTGTTAATAGCATCATTTAAATAAACATTTTGAATTCCTATCATATACCAGGCATTCAGCTAGGCACTCAGATTATGGAGAAATAGATAATGTATTGCTTCTTTATGGATTAAAAAACACTGTTAGAGAGAGATCTTTGGCATGTAACTTATTTAAGCAACAAAGGAAAGAAAAACAGAAAAAAAAAGATTAACCATAAAGTTCAGAATAAGTCAAGACAGAGCCTATCATAGATTTACCATTTATAAATGTCAGTACAATTGTCCTGAGAAGACTCTAAGAAGCGGGGGAAATAAATTAGAAAATATGAATTCCATCCTGAATATGCAAGAAAATGCTGTCACTCATAACTGCCAAATTACTGAAGAATTTAAATTTGCTATTCTTTAATGACTAAATTTACATCAAAATTTTGGAAAGTAAAAGTGACATTTCTAATTACTAATAAGGTTTCTATTCCCAAATTGGATATATAAGTTAGGTAAATTTGAAATAAGTATATTTTACTTCACAATATAATTCCATTGAAAAATACCAGGGAATAAAATGGATAGCACCAATGAAATATCTGACAAACTTTATGAATCATTCAAACATGTCTTATTTTCTATTCTACATAGAGCTTGTTATAGTTTTCCTATTTTAATAACTATTCAGACATCTTCATTCCCATTTGTGAAAAAGTAAAATTGTGTATAAGAAGTCTATGCAAGTCACAAGGTTATGTAATGATTTATGAATGCCAGGACCATTTCAAGGAGACCATGCATCTTGAATTCACAGGAACCATCCAGAAGTTTCTTCAAGTCATGGGATTCTTTGTGTTCTGGGCTGCTGAAGACTTTGTCTTTTCCCACAGAAGTGGTAGAGCAGACAACAATGAGATTTCACCTGTTTCTCCTCACCCTTATGCCTCCTGCCTGGCTTCCCTCTGCCAGCCCCTTTTCCTTTTGCTCTGAGCCCTTTCTCTGGCTATAGAACACTTCGGTTTTCTACCGGCAGGTTGTGCCTTATGGACAACCTTCACTCAATCACTAACAGGAGATGATAGATATACTATCTTACTTCTGTTCTCTCACCCCTCAGATGAAATAATTCTGGCTCCCCATTTTCCCAGTTAGATTAAATACCCACAGTACAAGCTGCTTTCAAAGCACATGCTTTGTTGAATATCTTCCCTTACTTCCCTTCTCCCACAATAGTGTTTTTTTTTTTTTTTTTTACCTTCCAAATAATTAAGGTGTATTCAAAACCTTGCCTCAAAGTCTACTTCTGGATGAATCTAAACAAAATTTTGGGGGACAACTCTACATACGAAAAGCCCCATTTTGGCTGGAATCATAGGATTCAATCATAGGATGGCAACTGATATATGTGAGTTGCAAGGACTTTATTGAAATTAAATATGGAATTTTCTCTCAGGTATAAAATTGGTCTAGTAGTGAGACACTGAATTTTAGAGCTGGAAGGTGAAATAGACCTTGAACATCTTTTCCCCAACGCTTTTATTTTATTCTTAAGGAAATTGTAGTGCAGGGAAGCCAGAGGTATGAAGTAAGTTAGTGATGAGTTAGAATAAGAAGTTAGAGTGATTAACTTCAAACCTACATATATGCTATGTATAATAGCACTTTAATAGATACTATCATATAATAACTTTCACCCCATTTTTTTCCCAATGTTTTCAAGATGGTGCATGTGCGTGTGTGTGTGTGTGTGTGTGTATAAACTCTAAATATTTCAAGACTAGACCTTATAAGCCAAAGATCAGTTTTATCCTGTAAGCACTAGATATTGATACCTAATATCTACACTTGAGAGTTCACCTAAATTTAACATGTCCAAATTTACAACCTTATTTGATTGTCCCCCACCTTCTTACCTTCTTTTGCCCTTCCTGTTTCATTGAATCAAATTCAAATAAATTCAGGGTTATAATCCACATAACCAAAGGAAACATAAATGTCACTCTTTACTCCTCCCTTTCCCACTTTTGACCCACAATCAGAAGGTAAGGTACTTTCTACAAAAGTCATATGGGACTGTAATTTTATACTGACTTCTCTACCTCTCCTAATGAAACTTCCTCTCCATAAGCGCAGGTCTTTTTCCCCCACTGAAACACTAGTGCATGACACATGGTAGATACGAAATAAGTTTAGTTGTTGATTGAATGACTAAATTAGATAATAGAAGTGGTGTAAGCATCTAGAGGTGATAATGGTGGTGATAAGGGCTTGTCATAAATTTTAATTATGACAGAAAAATAGGGAATAAATGGTAGAATAGAGAGAAGGAAACATTCTTCAAAAAGAAAGCTACATCCCCCCTACAGGGATACGACTCCCAGAGGCATTAATCTCCCTGGCAATGTAGGGCAAGACTCCCAGGATGAGCCAGAAGCTGGCATAATGGGATGAGAAAACCTTTTTGACCAAAAGGGCAAAGAGAGAAATGAAACAAAGTTTCAGTGGCTGAGAGATTTCAAACAGAGTTGAGAGGGTATCCTGGAGTTTATTCTTACACATTATATAGACATCCCTTTTTAGTTTATGGTGTATTGAAGAGGCTGGAAGAAAGTACCTGAAACTGTTGAGCTGTGTTCCAATAGCCTTGATTCTTGAAGATGATTGTATAATGACATAGCTTTTACAACATGACTGTGTGATTGTGAAAACCTTATGTCTGGTGCTTCTGTTATCCAGGGTATAGACAAATGAATAAAAAAAAGGATAAAAATAAATAAATAATTAGGAGAATAAGGGGTAAAATAAATTGGGTAAATTAAAATATTAGTGGTCAATGAGACAGAGGGATAAGGGGTATGAGTTGTATGAGATTTTTTTTTCTTCTTTTTATTTCTTTTTCTGTATTGAAGTTAATGTTCTAAAAATGATAATTGTGATGAATATACAACTGTGTGAGTCATTGATTGTACAGCATGTATGGGCTTTATGGTATGAAGATTTGCTAATGAAAATGTTTTTTAAAAAATTAACAATTAAAAAAATAGAGCTAAAGTAGATTTTCCAATGTAACTTCCCTTCAGATATGACTTCCAAGTCCTGTGGCTGAATTCTTTGTCTCTGACTAAAAAAAATCCCATTCTAAGAAATTTTGACTGTAGTAGAATGGGCCTTAGGAGGTGAAGTTGGTTCTGCCTTGAATTAATCTGTGTAAAGCTTAATTATGAAAGGTAATTGTTCCCAGGGAATGCAACTGAGTTAGTTCAACCATCTTAAAATAGACATTTGCCCTTAGAAACTATGAAACTGTTTGGATCGTGTTCATTTTTAATTACCAGGCATAGAAACATGTATTAGATATTGATGAGACTTGGCGAGAATTGCTGTAGACAACAGAAACCTGAATCTTTCCCTAATAATCAGAGCAAAGCAACTGGATTCAGTTTTTCTGTTTCCGGTTAATAATGCCTTTAATTTATGTTTGCTCACATGATTCTTCTTTCCTGCCAGAATCTACACTTACAGTTCCCATTAGAACTCTCAAGCAACAAATTCTTAGGTATTTACGTGTTTGTATGTATGTGTGTGGTTTGTTTTGAAATGTCAGGAATTATAAAAACAATTCAAACTCATTTTCTGCTTGTTTTTCCCTCCCTAGTCCTCAATTTTCCTATCTTCCCCAATAGTTTAACACAATATTTCAAGTCATAAAACCTCTGTCATGCTCAAATATTCTTGAAATGGATGATACTTATTATCAAAATCTCATGCAGATTTTATATTTCACTCTACATGTTGCGTAGCCATAGAACCTTTGTTTATATGAAAATGGAAGTACGTCTTCCTCTAAGCTGCCTGATTATCTTGAGAACCAAACCCAGCCACAACCAAACATTTTACCATCAAAGCAAATGATGGAAATGATTTCTTTTTCTACCCCTCGTAAAGTTCCAGAGAAACGTGGCAGTAAATGGATCATAGTTTCTTGCATGGTGATGAATTAGACTGTCCCAAACACTAGATTGAGGAAACTTCCCAACGGAATCTAACAGATGGAGCACATCTGATGCATAGTAGGTTATCCATATACTGCAAGATAAAGCAGGCAAAGGAGAAAAATAAAGGGGAAGTTTGTTGGGATTTTAATGAAAATCTACAGTGTGGTATTAGTTTTTCAACTGAACTTTTTTCAATTTAATAAAATTCCTTAGCTTTATTGTGCTTAAATCTATTCTTTTCACAAATATATTTAAACTCTGAGTTATTGAAGGAATTCTGTATGGCTTATGTCTTTGAAAACTAATTCTGACAGTATCACAAAAAAAGGATGATTGAATGATTCTCCCCTGAGGATATTTCACTGTAAATACTAAAAAATCTTCTACTTACCTGCTTTTTTGTTTTGATTTTGTTTGTTTGTTTGCTGTCATGGTAGTGGCTGCTGTTTTTTTCTGTTTTGGTTTCTTCTCATCAGAATACTTAATTAAATAAACACCAAAAATAGTTATAATCAAAGTAAGAGATATCATTATAGCAAGGAAGAAGTTTTGAGTAAAACAAAATAAGAAATATGATATGAGTTTAATCCCTATATACAGGATGAGATATCAAGATATGGGATAAGACAGAACAACCTTCTATTAGCAAGAGAGAAAAAATATTTGTCATTTACAGAAAAGCTAGATAAAGATACCACTTTTGACCAAGTTAAATAAATATTTTAGTGAAAATGATCAAGCTTTGGGACCCACATGATTTGCGCAATCAAAATAACCATATTGTTATAGTCTTAGTCTAGGGATGTCATTACAGTCTGTAGAGTTGTCTTTCATTAGTATGATTTAAGATGTGTTCCTCATAGCTGAGGGTGGTAGTGAAAAGGGAAATTGTTGAGCGGAATCAGAAAAGAAAGGAGGAAAATGAAGAAAATAACCACAGTTCTTTGACGCTCTGACTCCAAAAGATCTCTAAGATATTCAATCCACTCAAAAAGTTCAGGGATATAATTCTGAGTAAAGCAGACTATGTATTACTTTTTTAAATTGAGGGGATTCATATTATGCTGATTTTAGGATGACTTTGGATAAATTGGAACCTGAAAGAATCTACAGGAAGGAAGAATCAAAGCCTCTAGTTATCACAAAGACGATTAGTTTAAAATTCATTTTACAGCTAAATAAAGGGCTCGCTAATTTTAAATATAATGTTGAAATTTTATTTTATTACGCAGGAATAAAATTGAGACATGTTTTAGATATGTGCTAAGTAATAACTGGAATTTGACATTCACTTTATTTTATAAAATCTTATTTTTAAATGGCAAAATTACGAAAGTAAAACCTTAAAAGTTTTCTTAGCTCCCCTTACCTTCTATGCACTAATTTATTGCATATCATTTAAAAATTTCTTTCTGGCATATGAAAAGATATATGTTTAATATCATTACTATAAAGGATTTAAAAAAATCTGTATTGTATTTGTATATATGGATATGTGCATGTATGTATTTTTTTTTCAGTAATGACTATTAGAGCTGGAGAGCTGTGCCAAACAAGTCCAGCAGTCACCACCACATGGGACTTGTTACTAGAAGTCAGTTTCTGCATCAGAGTATAGAAAATCATGTGATGGCACCCAGGAGCTTACCACCTGATACCTTGTATCTTGATCATTGGTATTTTCTATGTCAGAACATATTGGTAGGTCTGTAACATTATTTTAAGGTCTGTATAGTATTTCACTGTATCCTCTAATTTATTTAAGCAACCTGACATTGTCATGTATGGTTTATAAGTTTAAAATTTAACTTAAAAATAGTTCATAAACATAGAACTAATAAAAAGCAGTAGAAAATAAAAGTACTTCATAAAATTATGAAGTGAAAAGAAAAGCTTTGTCCTTTTACAGTGACTTTTCAAAGAAAACGCTCTTCAAAAATTCCTTTTTTTAAAAGAATTGCTATGGTAATTATCATTATAAATTTAAGTATTATGCTCATACTTGCATTTAGTGATATATTAACTTTAAACAACACTGTGGTAGGCAGAAAATCTAAAGATGACTCCTCCTTCAAAGCACCAAAATTCCCCTGCCATTTATTCAATCAAACGTGGATCTAGAGAGAGACTAGAGAGGGACTTTGCAGAAGGAATTAACATTACTAATCAACTGAATTTAAGATAGGGAGAGTATTGTGGATTTCCCAGGTCTGCTGATTGGAATCACAGGAGCTGTTAAAAGCAGAAGAGGGAGGCAGGACAGTCATGAACTGAGAAATGCCACTGAAGAAGGAGCAGGAAAGATGAGGTGGAAAGGGAAACCAGAGAAAGGAGGTCACAGAGACTCAAGTGAGAAGAGGACTCTACTGACCCAAGATACTGTCTGAAAGGGGTAAAAGGGGGTCATGGGTCAAGGGATGTAAGTAGCATCTAGAAACTGAGAAAGACCCAGGCTGACTGCTAACAAGGATAAGGAGACCTCAGTCAGAGATTAGATTTTTTCATCATTTCAATCATTGTGCATTTATTGAGTTTTTTGTGGCCTAAAATATGGTCTATCCTTAAGAATGGTCCATATGCAGTTGAATAAAAACATTGATTCTACTGTTGTGGGTGTATTGTTTTATTTATTTCTGTTAGTCCTACTTCATTTATAACGTTGTGCAAGTCATATATTTCTTTATTGCCTTTCTATTGTTCTATTATTTCAAGTGGGGAGTTAAGTTTCTACCCAATAAGTTGAAGTCTATCTCTTCCTTAAATTCCATCAGTGTTTGCCTTACGATATATTGGGGCTCTGTTGTTTAATGTGTATATGTTCATATTTATTATATCTTACAGATAAATTGACTTTTTAATCAATATATAATGTCTTTCTTTGGTCTTTTTAAAAACAATTTCTGCCTTAAAGTCTATTTTATTTACTTGTATAACTAATCTTGATCTCTTTTTGGAATACTTTTTAGCCATCCTTTCACTTTCAACTTATTTGTGAGTTTGAATCTAAAGTGAGTCTCTTGTAAGCAGCATATAGTTGGATTATGTTTCTTTCAATCCATTCTGCCAATCTCTTATTTTGATCCATTTACATTTAAAGTGGTTATTGACAAGTACTAACCCCTGCCATTTTGTTATTTGTTTGTAATATGTCATATATTTTTTCTTCTTCACTTCTTGCATTACTACTTTCTTTTATGATTAATTGAAACTTTTGAATATATTTGACAATTGATTTAAAGTCTTTGACTTGTTAGTCCAATGACTGAGTGTCCTATTTTCTATCTGTTAAAAAGCCATACTTTCTTGTTTCTCTGAATGCCTCGTGATTTTCTGTTGAAAATTTGACATATTGAATAATATGATGCAACTCTGGAAAGAAAATTTTCTCTCTTCTCCAAGTTTTTTTTTCCTTTTTTTTTGTCGGTTATCATTGTTCATTTAGTGATTTTTCTCCCTAAAAGCCTGAATTCTTTGTCATATATGGCCCCTGACATGTATGCTCTGTTAGTTTAGTGATCATCTAGTGTTTCAACACAGTTTCTTTAAATGCCTGAAGCATGCCTACAAAAGACAAATGAACAAACTGTTTTAGTTTGCTAATGTTGATAGAATACAATTTACGAGAAATGGATTGGCTTTTATGAAGGAGCTTTTTAAGTTACAAGTTTATAATTCTAAGGCCATAAAAACATTCAAACTAAGGCATCCAGAAAAAGATAACTTGACTCCAAAAAAAGGCCAATGTTTGTGATATGAAAAGGTTATGTGGGTGATGACTGCTGGTCTTTGTTCCCTGTTCCATTGCTTTCAGCTTCTGATTCCAATGGCTTTTTCCTTAGGCGTCTGAGAGTCCTGACTTAGTTGCTCTGGGGTAAAATTCTGGGTTTCATCTCTAAGCTTAGCATTGCATGGAAAGGCACATGCTGATGTTTGCTAGACTCTGGTTCCTGTCTAGTTTCTGTGTGCTCTCTCTGTTTCTGGTGTCTTCTGGGGCTTCTGCATTTCCAAACGTTTGTATCTAAGCTTTCACTGAAATGTTTCCTTGTGTTAGCTCTTTTAAGGACTCAAGTAATCAACACCCACCTTCAATGGGTAGAGTCACATTTCCGTCTAGTCAAAGGATCACACCCACAATTGTGTTTGGCACATGTGTCACATCTACATGGAAACAATCTATACAAGAGGTCCCATCCACAATTGAGTGTGTCACACCTCCATGGACACAACCTAATCAAGAGGTCTCAGCCTACAGTATTGAACCAGGATTAAAGGACATGGCTTTTCTGGGGTATACAACAGTTTTAAGCAAACACACAAACAAACAACAACAAAAACACTCATCTCCTAGATTTTGCTGATTGATTTTGTGTTTGGGTACTCTTTCAGTACAGTAAATACAGTCCTGTTTTCATGGTTCTTGAAGGTTAGCCAGAAGTGAAAGTATGTGGTCTTTACAGGCATTTTTCTAATAATGTTTCCAGCTCTGGGCATGTGTGTGCCCTTTCAGTTCCCTTTTATATGCTCTCATTTTTGCAAATATCTCTTTCTCCAATGACTTTCTTTCCAGAGATTCTTGTTTGTCTATTGCTTGTTCCAATTTTCCTCCCTTTCCCAAGTAAGCTGTAGCCAGTACATTGTCCATAAATGCTTTAGGCAAAAACTATCCAGAAAGCTATCTGAACCCTGGAAAGGCTCCAAGTCAAGCAATGCAAATGCAAGCCTTTGTGCCAGTTCTTGAAGGAGGTTCTAGGTAGGATGAAGCTACTTAACAATAATAGTGATGAAAGTAGCAGTCAGAAAGAAGGAAATAGGGTGGTAACTTGAGGAATTAATTTAGTTCACATATGATAATAAATGTTTACTGGATTTGTTAAGGTCTAGCTACTCTACTTAGTACTTGGTTTAAAGGAAAACACAGCATTTGGGCAGAAAGAAAAAAAAAGACAGAAAAAGTAAATACTTTTCCTGAAGGTATTAGTAGACATCACAAAGTCCTAGGAAAAGAGTGAATTTGAATTAGCTTTGGGGTAGGATAGATATAGGGTGTGACTTGAGTGGCCTAGGTAGGATGAGGTGTTGGAGACCTCTGAATTACTGAAGTACTAATTCTCAGGAAAATAGCAAGATCTCAGCTTACATGGACTGCTAGGTAAATACGCACAAATGTAAAGACAAGTGAGTGGCTGAATGTGGTAGGAAGTAGAAGGAATATTCTTGAAAATACAGTCCACCTACAGGTACCAAGGAGCTGACCTGAGCTAAGTAAGTATGAATATTTTCAAGAATTTGGGTGAAAACAAATAGGTTCTAATCCTAGCAAGAAACTGCAGTGTTGTCTGCATAGAAATTCAACTAATTATACTGACCACACACAAGAGATGGCAGAAGAGGCTGCAGCTCTCTACATTTTACAGGGTGTTACTTGAGACTACTTGAGACCTAGAAAGACTGACTTCTTCTGAAGAGTTGTTTTCCACATCTTATATGGCTAGCTGATTTGTGTGCCAAATGGAGTCTGTTGAGGTGTGGTTGTAGGAGCCACAGAGACAGACAGACTGGGCAGGAATTAATAATGATGGTATTCTATGAAAAGGGCTTTAATAGGGAAATATACAAATATTAGGACACTCAATGGAGGAAGAAATAAATCTCTAGGGAAACTGGGCAAAGTTTAACAAAGGATATCTATTATTTACTTCATTATTTTTCTTAAGATGGGCATTAAAGTGCTTTCAAAATAAAATATCAAATAGTAATAAAATTATTGTAACCTCAATAGAAAAGTAGTACCTTGCACCTCGCATGTCTGACCAAGCAGTTGGACACCATAATCTAGTTAAGTCGAAACATGAAATTAACCATGACAGCACCTCTCATAATGTAAATGCTGGTTTGGAGCTATTATGTACCCCAGAAAAGACCATGTTCTTTTAATCCATTCCTTTGGGTGCAGTCTTATAGTGGGTGGAAACTTTTGGTTAGGTCATTTCAATTGAGAGGTGACCCAGCCCATTCAAGGTGGGTCTTACCTCTACTGGAATCCTTTGTGAGAGATTAAAGGAGAGAATACTGAAAGAGAGCTTGGAGAAAAATAAATACCCCAGGAGAAACAAGCAAGGATCCACAGGAGCTGAGCGAGAGAGCCATTGAAACCAGAACCCAGGAGAGAAGGACCAGCAGATGTCATCATATGTGTTCTCATGTGACAGAGAAAACCTTCATGCCAGCAGCCTTTCCTCAGAGAAAGTTTTCCCTTGTTGATGTCTTAATTTGTAATTTTCATGGCCTTAGAATTGTAACTTGTAACTTAATAAATCCCTATTGTTAAAGCTAACCCATTTCTGGTATATTGCATTTTGTACCGAAAAAGGGGGCTGCTGTGATTGGCAAGTACCAAAAATTCTGGAATAGCTTTACAAATGGATAAGGGGATGATTCCGGAAGAATTGTGAGATGCTTAATAGAAAAACTCTACATTTCTTTGAACAGACTGTTGGTAGATATATAGATGCTACAGATACTTTCAGTGAGGCCTAAGACAGAAATGATAGCCGTGTCATTGCCAGCTGGAAGAAAGGTGATTCTTGTTTTAAAGTGGCAGAGAATTTTGGCAAAATTGAGCCCTGGTGTTGCATGGAAGGCCGAATTTGAAAGCAACCAACTTATAGATATCTAGCTGAGGAAATTTCCAAACTAAATGTGGAAAATTCAGCTTGCTTCTCCTTGTGGCATATAGTAAAATGTGTAAGGAAAGGGTTAAGCTGAGAACTGAACTCTTGGGTACAAAGAAACTGAAAATTGATGGTTTGAAAATTCTGTGATTTTGGAAAGTGAGTAGAGCTCATGTGAGGATTTAACCAGTCAGCCATTTCAGTATGACAGACTTGGAGATAGAGTTATTTAGAAAGGATTTGTGGAAAGACCTATTCTCTGATGGTTGGCAATCCTGTATTGGAGACCAACAATTTATTTTGCAAGATCTGCACAAACAGAACTTGCTGCAAGCCTGGATTAAATAAACAGAGAAGGGACAGATTGAGGGAAAAAGACCTCAAAGGCAGAAACATGGAAGCTAAGGTGCCAAGAGACCTTGGGCCAGGAGAGTGGTCCCACTTATGCCCATGGAAACAGTGAGTTTGCCTCAGAATTTGCAGAAGGTGGGACTTCTGCCTCATTGTTCAGGTAGAGCATTATCACCAAAGGGCTCTCAGATGCCTGGGGAATTGATGAGGACTTGGCTGACCTGTTGTTTGGAAAGAATGCTACCACCCAAGGCCTCAGAGAAGGTGGAGCACATTCTCCAGGGGTTGGGGAGAGCCTGCTAACCATGTCACTATTCTAAGGGGATTGAGAGTGTATCCTGAAGATAGCAGAGTTTCCAGCTACCACCCAGAAGCTTGGGAGGATGAGGCTAAGAACACATACTTTCCTCAGTGCTTGGAGATGTGGGAATCCTCACCTCAGTGTTTGGAGAGAGCAAGGCTACTGTGCAAGTCCTTGGAAAGGGTGGGACTGAAGCTTTCTTGAACCCCAATGATAAAATATAATTTTATGGGTGACTCTCAGACTTTAAAATCTAATAAAGTATGCCCGGCAGGTTTTTGGAAGTGTTTTGGGAATTTTGACCCCTGTTTTCCTTCCAATTATGCCCTATAGAAATAGGATGTTTATCTTATGACTATACCTCTTTCATATATTGGAAGCAGCTAACATGCTCTATGTTCCACAGGTCCACAGCATGAGGGGAATTTTGCTTTTGGATAGGCCACACCTGTAATTGATTTTTATAAGACTTTGTACTTAATGCAACGAGGCTGAAATGATTTATGGGTTTTGTGATGTTATGATAGAATTACTGTATGCATATGGAAAGAGCAATGCTTTTTTTGAGGTTCAGAGGGTGGATTGTATTCTGAAAGGTTTAGCAAACTGAGACACTAAACAAGTGTCATTTTGATGGTATATTTAGTGCCTCATTTTCCACATTTTTGGGCTTTATGTTGGTGATTTCACTGTTTAAAATGCCACCCAAAAAAGAGTGCTGAAGTGTTGTCAATTCCTAACTACAAGAAGGCTGGTGTGTGTCTTACAGAAAAAATACATGTGTTTGATAAGTTTCATTCAGGCATGGGTTATAGTGTTGTCAACTATGAGTTCAATGTTAATGAATAAATATATATTAAATATGTTGTCTTTAAATAAAAATACATGTAAAACAAATTATGTATTGATCTTTTGACAAAAATGTTATGGCAGGAGCTGGTAGGAAACTAACTTTGTATTTCCCTTAGCAGCAATTATTCAGTCACTAATTCAGTGTTCACAGTGACTTTACAGAGTATAACTTCCATGAGTAATAGGTCCTCACCTTCTCACTATTATTCAGTCAATGAGCTTTCCTACTTCTTTAGCCCTCTTATTTGCCCAGTTGAGATTTTTTTATAAATGCTGAAACTTGATTATATATATATATATTTAATTTTTATTTATAAATGGTCTTTATACACCAAGCAAAACCTCCCAAGGATGGCCAAGATCTGAGGAAAGGAAGGGGAAACATAGTGTCAGAAGCAGAGCAAAACTGGAATGTATTTCCTAGGTGCTTTCCCCTCTCCTTTTGGGAAAGGACCCACAATATCTCTCATGCATATGGGAATTGTTCTGATTTCATTAAGAGCTATGTGTCTATGAGATATTCAAAGATATACCATTTGGAAATGACTTTGTATGTGACCCAAGTCCAATTTTTGAATTCTTCCAAGCCACAAACTCCTTTGTTACTTTGCTAAAGCTGCCAGAATGTAATCTACCAGAAATGGACTAGCTTTTATAAAGGGGATTTATGCAGTTACAAGTTTACAATTCTAAGGCCTTAAAAATGTCCAAACTAAGGCATCCAGAGAAAAATCCACTTGCTCCAAAGAAATGCCAATGTCTGTCACATGGGAAGGTACATGGCTAGGATCTTCTTGTCCTTGTTCCCAGTTCTGCTGCTTCTGACTTCTTATTCCAGTGGCTTCCTCTCTAAGCATCTGTGGGTCTGCACCTTGCTGCTCCAGGATAAAACTCTGTGTTTCATCTCTTGGCTTAGCATGTCCTAGGGCCAGAGATGTCTTTTTCTTCAGGTTCTGGCTATTTCTGTGAGTCCTTGCTTAGTATTTGGGCTCTTTCTGTCTCTATCTCCAAATGTCTAAGATTTATCCAAAATGTTTCCCCTATTTAAGGGACTCCAGTAAACTAATCAAGACCCACCTTGAATGGGAAAAGTTACATTTCCATCTAATCAAAAGGTCACACCCTGTGTGTTCCATCTCCATGAAACAACCTCATCAAGATGCACCACCCTAAAATATTGGATCAGAATAAGAGGACCATGACTTTTCTGGGGTACAAAACAGTTTCAAACTAGCACATTATGTATTTCAAAAATGGGTCATCTGAGCATATCTAAAGAACCCTGCAAATGGTGAGTATATAAAGCCCCTTTCAACACCCTTCTCTGTGACTGAACTCTCTTTAGAAGTCAAAGAAAGTATTCAGTTAAGTTGAAACTAGTCCTGTCTTTCTCAAAGGCCAAAGTTCTAGGATACCACAAGCCTTGATCCAACCCATGGCCACAGAGGGCACCATTCTCCTATTTGACTAAACAATTGTATTTATGAAAGATAACTATCACTGAATGCAAAAAGTAGAGATCATCTTCAAACAATGTGCACCTATGAGAAGTAATGAAATTGCTGAAATGTGACAGAGGCATTTCTCCACAATGTTCATCTCAGGAAATTTTGGAGAATTTTCTTTTTGACAATGGAACACACAACTGCAAAATGATGATGCCACTATGAGGATTCTGGTACCCTCATCCAGTAGGTTCTGGATGGGGGCACAAGTTCTGTAGGAGTCATTGAAAGAAGGGTAATTGGATCATAATTGTTGATTAGAGGATTTCAGAATTTTTCTGAGATAGCTGTGTCTGACCTGCCAATCTGCTTAGAAATTCCAGGCCCTGCCTAGAAATTATGTGAAGAGAGATTATGTGAAGGTTGCTATGGGATCTGTCTGTGCCTGGACTCTTTACAGTAAATGACTCATCCAGACACTTTCTGTCACCTTCACAGAGGCAGCTCACCAACCTTTCAGTAGTTAGTTTTTAGAGGGCCTTGTTGGGTTATCTTTTGTGCTTTTCCACAGGATATTTTGAAGACTCTTCCCCATGTCTTTCCTTAGATGAAACTTTGCTAGGCCCCTCACATGGAAGCTTACTGAGTGATTCACAATCAACCCTGGATCCTGCTTTTACACACAATCTCAAAGGGCCAAGATGCTAATCAACTGCTCTTCAATTGAGATATCCCTGTTAATTTGCTCTGTGACTGCAGCAGTGCCAAAGACTCTCAGATTCTAAGGGTCAGACACCACTGATGTTGGGGCCACATATTTTAAAAGTGGTTCTCAGGTGTTTTCTTAGTTGTTTCTTTCAAGAATTCCTTACTTTCTTTACTACTGCAAATGTAATTTCTTTACTACTACAGAGAAGAAAAGCCATAAACTTTTCAGGTTCCTTTGTAACAAACACTACTTAAGTTCAGTTTCAGTCAGAGTGATAGACTGCAACTTAATCAGTGTTCTAAAGAAGGGGATCCCCCATGGGCCCTAATCTGTACTTGAGAAGAAGTTAGGATGAGTGAGAATGAAGATTGAAGCTGGGCCTGTGGCTGTATATGAAACAGATGTAGGGGTAGCCACTGAGGTAGAGTTCCAACCAGGAGTGTGGCGTGGACATGGTGGGGCATGCTCTGTGACAGGGGAAGGACTGCTGATCCCTTAGCCTCCTTAAGTCTGAAAGGGGCATGAAATATCTCCCTGAATAAGACAAAGATGAATTCTAATGATAAAGAACTAGCAGAAATGAGGACAGTAGCCATCTAGAAACTCATTGGACAAACAGAAGACATAATGGAAGTGCTGGCTATATATCTTCTGTAGATAGTGCCCATGGCCTTGGTGTACCTGCTTTGGTTTGCCTTCAGTGCTCCAACAGAAGTTATCTTGCTTGTCAACAAGTGACTGTAAGGTTTTGTCAAACTTCACTTTGTATCCTGAGGAGTTTTGGAAATGGTCCCTTTCTTCTTTTTCTCCTTCTAAATTTAGAAGTGTCATTTTGGCTAGGTTATGCTCTCAAGTTGTTTGATCAAGCACTGGCTGGCTTGTTACTGGAATGGAATTTTGTAGGTGAAATTCATACCTATAACAAACTGATTGCATCTACAATCAGTTGATTGCATCTATAATCAACAAGGTAGATTGCTCTCAAAAATCTTGGGAATGTCCTTATCTAGTCAGTTCTAAATCTTAGAAACTAGAAGTGAAGGATTTCAGAAGTGAGAACAATTTCTGCCTCAACTTCTGCATTTGTACTTGCTGGAATTTCCAGTCAATCAGATTCCCCTGGGGAATACAGACTACGGATTTCAGCATCATCTTTATCAAAGTTTCCAGTTTGAGTCTGCACTATTTTGCGGGTGAATTATTTTATAATAAATAATCAACCTGATTATCTATTTATCTACCTATTTATTATCTATCCATATCTATATGCATTTTGCATGTGTTTGTGAGTATCTTCTTCGTTGTGTTTTTTTGAAGAACTTGACTAATACATCCTCTGCTCATGAGTCATATTTTCGGGTGCTTCTAGAGAGCAAGGCAGAGAACAAAAGGGTAACAGTTTCCACATTCTGCTTGCAAATTCTCCTCAGTGAGAGGCTCCTGGTAAATGCCTTGAAATGAACTCTTAGAGAACACTGTGGAAAAAGGAGGGTTGGAACAAGTCCATGTGAGATGACATGGGCAGGTGTAAGTGCCTGAGATTGTAGGAACATAAGAGACCAACCAATGGGAGATTTCTGGTGATGAGCCTTCTGGAACAGGATTGAATAGGCTTGGAACTGAGTCAGATTGTAAGTGGAATCTTTCTGAAGTGGAGTAGAAAGAGTGTGTGTTGGCAGATGACATTTAAATCATTTTCATTCATGGAGTGGTCTAATTGGGAGAGAGGTTGGTATCCTGGCAGAGGATGCAGTCAGGTGAGAAGACAGGGTTCAGGACCAGGTGAGGTTTGGTTGGGTAATAGGATCCTGTGTCGTAGTGTGCTTTAGGGCTAGAAAAGAAACATCATGTCTTTGGAGGGAAATAGTCTATTAAGAATGTGAAGGCCTTGGATTGAAAAATAAAAGGCAAAAAGAACTCTGGTGAAAGAGAGGTGCTGAGTGGTAAGACGGAAGGAAAGGACATCAGTATGGAAGATGGGTCCTGTGAGATGGTGGAGGCCAGAAGCAAAGATAAGATTAGAGTAGATGCTGGCATAAGAGATGCAGTAGCCAAGGGGAACACAGAAGGAGAAGCATCTTTCAAGTTCTCACAACATCAGATGTCCAACTTCGCTGATCATTTTATGACTCTTCTCTCTTCAGTTGATTCTGGTGGAAAGTTTACAGAAAGCTGCCTCCATAAAGAAGCTTCTCCAGGTGGCTGCAGAAGACATGAGGTAAAACTGCAGCCAGCAGCAAATTGAGGACAGGGAATCCAGCAGGATTCACAGTATTCCTTTATCCATCACCCCAAGGCATTCTTTCATCATTTCCTCCTATATGGCCCCTTCTCCTCTCTCAATTCAGGCTGTACTGCAGTGCACAGAGTCCCTGGGATTGTCAAGCCATGCTAGAAAGAGGAATACACAAAAGAAGGGGAAGCGATTACTCACCATTTCTGAAGACATAGGTCAGTTCGGCTCCTTTTAGGCAAGAATTCAAAGCTGGGAAAATAGGATCCCATGTTGCATGTAGTGAAGGTAGGATAAAAGAAATTGTAGAGGAAGGTAAATTGAACAGCCCTTTGGGAAAAGATTCTTCTGAGATTTGACTTTAAGAACCCCAGAAATTAGGGAGCATGGTTAAACAATCAATGAAAGTAATAGTAGGACTCAAAGATGTACAGTACTTTATCACTGCCACTATGGGCCCACGCACACTACCCCACGTGAGCCTCACTTTCCCTGGGTTATTAAGCTCAAGTGCTGTCTTTGAGTAGCACATGAGACTTGTGAGATTTAAACAACTTGCTCAACGATAATACCTAGAAGTTTTGTCTCCAAAACCAACCAATTGTCCTTCTACTACATTCATTCAGCCACCATTGAACAATAACCATTTCCAGGATCTATCATTAATTCCCAGGAGGGGGACATAGCTGAGAATCTGAGATGCATTCCAGGTCTTCATTCCCTTCCTTTGTGTCTCCCCTCAGAAGGCTTCCATTTATTTTCTGTGAGACACTTTAGCAACTGATGTCCTCTAAGAATATGGACGTGGGACTTCATGGAAGGAGAGACCACAGGAAAACCTGGGAGAACATAAGGATGAACAGGCCAAAATCTACCTTTCAATGCTTCATCTTTTTTTCCTTTTCCTGTCTTTTCCTTAGTTCTCATTGACAAGAAAAGAATGAGGGTGTGGAATCCATTTCTCTCCTCTCTCTGAAGAAAGTATAGAGATTCAGGATTCATGACGTCCTACATTGGACTTATGGACTTCTATGCTGCTTACCTGTTATTTATTTATAAGGGCGTACAAATATTTTCCAACATTTCTTTTTGGAAGCTTAAAGATTTGTCTATATGATCCTCAATCTATGTTTCTACCCATATTCCACTGTTTAATAACACTCAGCCCTGAAGGACAGCACTGCAGCTCTAGTGTTTGTCCGATCAGAGGCTCTCAGCAGCACAGCAATGCTCTCATGTCAACCCTCAGTTAGCTCAGGGGCAACTGAGATTGAAAAAGGACTGATGATCAAAAGTTAGACATTTTTTCTTCCTGCAGGTATTCTGAACCCTCTTAATAATTAAATCCAGTATCACAGAATCACTGTATTTGAAATAATGCCATGGAGTCCTCTACTACGTAAGCAAGGATTTGTCTTCTCCTTGGAAGGATGCTGTTAATCTTTCCTTAGATTTTCTCTGGTTCCTCTCTATGTCAACACAAGTTGTCTATGGAAATGGGAAGAGGAACAGAAGAAACAACAGTCCAGATCCTCTGAGGTCTGGGCCAAGCATTCCCTCCTATGATGGTTGTCTCTGTTGGTGGAGACGGATTACTCTTTAGCAGGTGGTAAAGGACAAGAAAGTGCCTCATAGCATGCAATAAATTAAATATCAATAACCAAAAAAAAGAGATACTTCTCTACCATATGAAAAGCACTGCTGCTTCAGGCACTGGGCACTGAGAAAGTGAACTCAAGATTGCAATTCCAGGTGCACGCCATGCACAGATCTCTGGCATGTCACAAGACAGTCCTGAGAGTGCGGGAGGGAGAAGGGAGGAAAGTGGAATTCAGCCTCTCCCTGACCCAACCTGGGCCTCAGGGCCTTCCATCCTGCTTTTTTTGCTTTTCAATTTCCCAACTCTATTGTTTCATCATATGTGTTTTTACCTTGATACAAGTTCTATTGTACATATAAAAGCCTGTGTATGTTACATTCATGAGCAGGTTATGGCTGTTGGAAATGAGGGTTCTGTGTAGAATCATCCCTCTGGAGTGATGAGAGAATGTTTTGTTTGCTCACCATCTCCTGTTTCTCATTGGTTCTGGCTTTCTTCCAGGGGATTCCTCCGTACTTTTGGTCTGTGCCAAATGGAAACTGAGCTGGCTCCAGCAGACAGAGAGAGCCCATGTTGGGAACTGTTAGTGAGTGCTGGGGAACCATGAGCTGGTCACGGGCAACATCTGCTACAGTTATCCAATATACTGTTCTTAAATCTGCCTTTAGATCCCGCTTTGTGAGAAAGGACCTTATGACTCAGGTGTCTACCCAGCCAGCTCTTCTTGTACTAAGAGGTTCTGGTCTTAGTTTCCCACACAATATTAAGTAATGTGCAGCCCTGACTTGTGATAGCTCCTTGAATTGCTCTGTGAAGCTGCACTTTCTCATCAGCCATCTGTCATTGGGTGATCAAGGAGAAGGAACTCATTTCCTGCTGTGGGCCTGCTCCAAGGAGCTGCATCCTAATCACATAAGCCCTGGTCAAATATTTCTGCTCTTTCTGGCCACCTTCTGGTCAGGAAACTCATTAAACAGTTTCCTCACATGTATTATTGATTTTCTTAAGTTTATTGTAACTAAACTTTCATCTTTAGCGTCCTTGGTGGCTCACTATGTGTACATGGAGACTCTATTTTGAGTAGAAAGGACTGGCTTCAGGCTAACCTGCTTGTAAGAAAATTGCCCTCAAGAAACAACAAACCTCTTTTACTATGGCCTTCTCTAAAGTTTTGCTTTCAGAATTATCATTTTTTATCTCAGCTGTAGAACCATAGCCAAAACAGTTATGTTTAATAAAGTGCAACTCTTCCACTTTAGTTTAAATGCTACTGCCGTGACAGGATATTTTATATCATAATTCATCACTTTTTAAATTCTTCCTTTCTATATATGTGTTACAGCAACCTAAATGGCCATGTAGGCCAGATTAAGTGCTCTCCAGTAGCAAATTTTATTTTTTAACTAATCTGACCCTCCATTTTAATGGCTTACTCTGCTCTGAACCTCCCATTGACGTATCTGTCCCACACAGTTTGAAAGTCCGCAGCTAATGTGGGCAAATATTATACCTAAAAGAATTAAGAAGAGCCAGAGGACCCGGTTTCGATCCCTGGTGCCTGCCCATGTTAAAAAAAAAAGAATTAAGAGGAATTAGGACAGATTTGTCCGAGGTTGCTCAGTAACACAGGATGTAAGTGTAATTTTGAATAACACTTTCTTTCTAATTTTTTCCTTCAGAATTTCCAGTATATAAAACCTGGCTGCCCTCTCCTTATTAGCATGGTGGTACATCAGTGGTTACACACTAAGTGTGAGTCTAATATAAGTCAAAGAGAAACATGCAAAATTCTCTCTTACTCATCACCATATTACCATATTCTGAGGGACTAGGGGAGTTTTTATATTTTAGAAAGTACTGTTAAGATTTCTCAAGTTCTCTTCTCCCCTTGAGAGATGTGACTTGCATTTCCAAGTATTGCAACTAGAGATGCACTTGTCAAAAGAGTCACTCAGATACCATCACTACTGCTCCTTGGAAGTAAATGATGGGTGAGCTGTTCTGAATAATGAGTCACTCTTTTCCCTAGAGTCAGTGGCAGAATACACTGTTCTTTTTCTTCAGCTCTGTAGGTTGTACAGAACAGAATGTTTGATGCAAAGGTTTTTCAGCTGTGCACTGTCAAATTCAAGCTTGGGGCTATAGTATTCTGACTGCTACAATCCAGCTGCTTTTTAGTCTGTTCTCACTAATAACTCTATTATAATATGTATATTACTGTCTGTTAAACCAAGAGTTTCACTTTCCCCCAAAGACACTATCAGGTTATCCTCCATCTTTAGTGTATGTTCATGCCTTAGTTTTATTTTTTGTAAGGCAGACCTACTGAAAGGGAATGATTGCCACTGAAATTCTTTCCCAATACTACGTGCACTGCAGCTACAAGTGCCCTGTCTTGTAAGCATGTGAAGCTTAAAGCCACCAGCACTAACGATCCCCAGGGATGCTAGATGTGTGCTGGAGTGTCATGTGCCACAGCAGCCTGGCTGGATCCTGGAAGTCCTCATGGGCTGGAGCATTTACATTTTGGGAGGATGCTGGTATTATTCTTATTATTGAGGCAGTTGAAATAATGCCACAGTGTTTGCAAGATATCATGTTCTGGAATAACTGAAATTCCTTCACCTAGTGAAACTACCAGAGGGACAAAATGTTTCTCAGGGTCCTTAAGCAAAGACAAAAGGGAAATGATGGGACTGAAATGTATTCAAGGTGAATCAAAATGAGAGATGGGTCCTTAAGATGAATTATTGTTAATTTAATTGCTCCAAACATTTTTTTATAAATGAAATGGACAGATGCCATGCTAAAGACATGTGGTTATTATGGATGCAATTTAAGTCTTATTAGACAAAGGTGAAAGCAAGATGGCAGGGATTTCTGGGAACCCAGAAGGCTGACGTCCTGTCTACATCAGGATCATAAGAAGAGACAGTTTTGCAGGAAGGTCAATGAGTACATAACTCTTTAGACTGGAAGGTTATGACAAGTATTTTTGTCTGTGGAAGCAAGATAGCAAGTCCAGGGAATTAACTAAGGTGGAACTGCTCTGGCAGACTGCAAAGGTCTATATAATTCATAGCATTAGTCATAAAACTAAAAGAAAACAATAGCATCTACTATGAGTCAAGAATTACATTGATATATTATAATATTTAACTCAGATTCAAAGGCAAAATCTCCTCTTTTAAAGTGTTTTGGCATGTGGTGTGTGTGTGTGTGTGTATGTGTGTGAGTTTTATGATTCTCTAAAAGAAAGTGGAGTTTCAGATCTGAAGGAAAGTGTTAAAATCTTATAAGGTAAAGACACAGTGAAAGTTTGATGAGACAGAGGTGTTGTTTTCTCCCAATTAAGTCAGAGAAATAAGCATGGAACTATGTCTTAATTACATGGTGAAAATTACTGGTGAAAAATGATGCAACTATACAACTTGAAGCAAATTGTGTCCCATGGTGAAGTCCAAGAATGATGAGAAAGAAATTCACAGAAAAATGAAGTTGCTCAAGAAGTATGAGGAATATGATAACTAAATTATTCCACCTCTGTTTTCCTTTTTTGAAACATGCCAGCTAAAAATACATGCCCAAATAAGTCTGAAAGTGATAATTTATTGGATACATAATAATTATAAGTCATAAGAAAACATTATGAATTGTTTAATTAGAAATATTTTTCTTTATAAGAGGAGGCTATTTTAATGACTTAACTTACAATTAACAATGTTTTTGATTTTTCTGAAAATACTTTAAATTTAGTTTGCAAATCCATCTATTTAAGCAAGGACTTCTCCTGCATTTTCTGGCAAGCTTAATTGCTTACAATAAAAAAACTGGGGAAGAAAAAGAGGGAAAGCACTAGTATAGCAGAAAACAATTACACAGCAATAAATTAAAATGCTTGCACTTCACTTTGTCTAAATGCTTTTATCCCCAGCCTGTTGACAAAACTTGTATTGAAATTTTACATTCTCTATTTTGTACATAATCAATTACAGCTAATGTCAGGCAGTAAGTTAAACTATCTTTGGGGTTCATTTATAAGAAGAAAACAAATTAAACAAGACTACAATTGACAATCATCAAAAACAAGGGTGCCATCCCAAAAATATTGCCCTTATGATTTTGTATATAATAGGAACATAATAATAGTAATGCAGATTCAGCAGGGTATATGAATATTTAGTAACCTTTGTTAAGAAAACAGGAAAGACTTGTATATATATTTTAGTAATATTTCCTTTTACATAGCTATTTGTGATGATGATGCCAAATGAGGATAAAATTTAGGTGCCCTAAACCCTCCTTCAGCACCTCTTTCCCCACACAGGATAAATGAATTAGATTTTATTATATATTCTTTGTTTTAAACAGGTACTCAATTTAGCTTTTTTGGGGAAAATGCTTGCAAAAGAGAGCACTAAAAGTAGGAAAAATTACTGTAGTTGAGGTGGAAGATTTTGTAAGATGTTAAATTTGACAGTCTGAAAGGCACATAAATGAGACAGGCAAGTCAAGGATGGAATTAATGACAAAGTCAGACAAATTCAATGCAAACTGAAAATGTCTCTACCAATTATAGTCCCGTCATCACTTTCCAGACAACTAAATGCCTGCATAAGAGGGAATAGAAGATGGCCCTTCTCAGATTTTCTACTGACAGCAAAATTAACCATCGTAGCTTTAGTATATCACTAAATAGTGTTTCTGCTTACTGTCCTAATAATTGGAATAGTGTTTCTGCTTACTCTCCTAATATTTGAGCTATAAGTGAAAATTTTTATTCTACTTTATTCCATGATGTTCTAAGAAAACACATTAAAGCTATGCCTTTGGACAGGATAAAAACATGTGTTGCTTTTGTTTTTAGGAAGACAATCTAAATCTTTATAGGTAGATATTTCTTCTTCTTTGAATTTTAATTATATACGTGTATGTATAAACTTGTACTCACAGTGTACTCTCCAGAACTAAGTTTAACAGAGCAAAAATTTGAGCAATTTTCCAAGGAGTGTTGTTAAAGCTCAAGAGGTAGAAAGAGAGTCAACCTCCTTTAGGAGACATGTTCAACCAGTAGTGGTTGATTCAGAGATGCAATTATAGCATCTAGTTTTACAAGAAGGGGATCTACTCTTTCCTATTTTTCTGAATACTGTGTAATGACCTTTCAGGAGGTTGGAAAAAGGAAGGTTGTTTGGAGTCATTTTAAAACATAATAAAATTTAAAAAATTTTTATTTGGCAGTGTTGGAGATCAAGGCCATTCTAGGATAAAGGCATAAAACATGTACAGAGGCCTAGAATTAAAATACATGCATAGTCATATGTGGTTATATATATATGTGTGTGTGTATATATATGTGTGTGTGTGTGTGTGTGTATATATATATGTATAAAATATCACATAGGTATATAATGATATATTGACATGAATGTTAGTTGGTTGGTAAAACTTCAAAGTAGGGTTCATTTGGGCCAGTGGTAGGAATGAAGGCTAAAGAGCAAGTACATGGCTGGGTTATCAAGAGACTTATAAATTCCATGGTAAGAAGTTTGAATTTAATTCATAGACAATTAAGGTGACACTGAAAGTATTAAAGCGGGAGAATGTCCTAATTTTTTTTGCATTTTAGAAAGAGTTGCCTGTGGAAAATGGGTTGGAAGTGCACAAAGGGGGAACATGTTACTAAAAAGACTATTTTAAGATGTCAGTAGTATCAGTCAAGGTGAGATAGAGTGAGGACCTGCACAGAGGTGACAGTGAAGACATGGACAAAGAGCTGCTTTTGCAAGATATTTAGAAAGGTGAATTGACAGAATTTACTGATCGTTCATTAAACAGGGGTTGGAATTAAAGTTGACACTTTGGGTTCTCACCATATCTCTGGGTGGATGATATCCAACAAGAGGAGAAGATGCTGTAAGACTCTGTCAGGAAGAAGGTAATGTGAGGTGAAGTCAGGCTCACCTGGAAGTGAGATAATACTCCACAGGGCTGTCCTCCCCCTCTCTGAACTGGCTGTGGCCTTGTGGAAAAGCATCTATATAAAATGAGAAGTCTTAGGACCAACTAGCTTCTCTGCCACTTGTCAGTTATGGTGCCTTACACGAGATGCATAATGTTTTGCCTCTTCAGTGTTTCATCCTGAAGAATGTGGATAAGGACACTGATTTGGTGAGGTTTTGGGGTATTTTAGAGAGAGACAATTCACTGGACAATTCTAAAGGCACTTCCTTCTCCAGAAATGTATGTGGTTATCTCTTTAGTTTTTCATACTATCTGAAATTTTGTTTTCCCCTAGGATACATAACTTGATTATCAGCAGTTAGGAGGAAAGGTCCAGAAACATTGTAAAAGCTACTGAGAAAAAAAGATTCTAGCTTCTGGCTTAGATTATGCTGTTTTAATAGGCAAAATGATTTGCTTCAAAGATACCTTAGTTGTGTGTGTCATAGACAGCAGTCAGCTGATTTTTCTTGGTAAGTTTTGAGAGTACACATATAACCTGAAATTTGCTAATGTGTTTGCAAATGCAAAGAAAGGAGACCTATTCAAATATTTAAATAATTTTTCCAAAATAGTTTTAGTGGGGTCCTATGATTGTGAAAATAAAGGTGCATCTGAAGTATACAATTATTTTTGAAATATTTATTTAATTTGTCTTTAGGAAATACCAAATCTTAGAAATAGTTATTTATGTACATAATATTTGTGTACATAAATAAAATTACTGTCATGTTTCATCAATGAAGTTTGAATTAAATATATCAAACATGGAGGCCCAGTAAATTAGAAAATTTACTCTCCATGCTTTACCAAAAGCTGCATACATGTTGCTTTTTTAGTTCCTTTATTTCCAGCAAATTATTATAGCATTTTTTTTATGACCAGAGCCTATTTATCTTAGTAGGAAGCATTAGTGAAATGTATCTGCATATCGTGGATGCTCATCTGATAAGTGCTTCTCTGTGCAACGAACGTTTTAACTTTCATAAATAGAGAGAACAATTTTTCCCCCTGGGTAAAATCTATTTCATAGATTAATATACACCCTTTCATCATTTAAATGGGCTGCAGTTAGAGATCTATGTTTACGATGCCGCCTTGGTGCACTGATAGGTGGATAATGCATATTTGGTTCTTTCAAAAGCAACACAGTTATATTATTCACTCCATTGCCTCTAATGAGCTGGCTCTGAGCCATCATCATCAATCCTGACATTTATGCTCCCTTCATGTTGTATCAGAGCCTTGTGATGACATAATTATTGCTTGTATAATAGGTGCCAAAGTGAAGTACATTAACCATGCAAAACCTAATTTATAACCCAAATGGCCAGTTTGATCATTTTCTGGAAAAAAAACAAACAAACAAACTTAGGAGACCTCCCAGTCTCAGAATCAATGCTGTGTCAGGACAGATAAAATATATACTTAATATCTTACATCTTGGGGACAATTGCAAGGTTGATTGAAATGGTTCAAAACTAGAGATGAGAGCGATGCAGCTGAGCAATATAGGATTTCTAATTTATTTCTTTAATATAGCAGCAGTTTGTCAGGAGTGTCACAAAAATGTGGAATTGGCTTTATTATTGTTTGCACACTGCTCAGCACAAATGAATAATTCATTCTGAGGCAGAGAAAACAGAAGAAATATTAACAGTTATTTCACTTGACCACTATTATATTTTAAGGAACTGCGTTGTCATAGGACTGCAAGATAAAATACAGGACACTGGGTTGAATTTAAATTTCAGATAAACAACAGTTTTTTTTTTATCATAAGTATGCTCCATATATGGCATATCTGCTTGGGTTCCTTTCAATGTTTTGGTAATTTCCATGAAAATGCATTCCTAAGCATTCTACATGAATCTCTGTTCAGGTACCCAGAAACAACTGGGAGAACAAAATATACTCTGCAGTTCAATCATCCTTTGATACAATCTAGCTCCTTTTGATCTAATAACAGGGCTTATTTTTAATAGACAGAGCTAAATTTAATAGTGGATTTCCTAAAACTTTCTAAAAAATAAGTATGCCTCAAAAGACACTTAGTACAATGTGACTGTGTGACTGTGAAAACCTTGTGTCTGATTCTCCTTTTATCTAGGGTATGAACAGATGAGTAAAAAATATAGATTAAAAGAATAAACAAATAATAAGAGGCACAAAGGTTAAAATAAATTGACTAGATGAAAATACTAGTGGTCAATGAGAGGGATGGGTAAAGGGTTTGGTATGTATGATCTTTTTTCTTTTTGTTTCTTTTTCTGGAGTGATGCAAATGTTCTAAAAAATGATCACGGTAATGAATACACAACTACGTGATGATATTGTGAGCCAATGATTTTACATCATGTATGGAATGTTTGTATGTTAAGAATGTTTGTTTGTATGTTGTTTTATCAATAAAAATATTTTTTAAAACAGACACTGTATGTGACAGAAAGCCAGTGTAATGCACTACATTTTAAATTTGTTGTGGAAACATTTCAAATAAATTAAGAGTCTGTAATTATTTTTCACATGCTCAGTTAAGGTAGAAGTGTATGGCATCAGACAGCTGCTAAATTTGGTATATAAAGTGACTAGTCAGTGTATAAGTTTATCAGTCTAATTATCTGCCAACCCATGTATTTCACAAAATGGCAAAAAAAAAAAAAAAAATCACCTGGTGATTTTAGTGAACCCTATCACGTGTTGTAAACTAACACACTTTTTATACCAACTCACATGCTGTGAACTATACACTTTTGCTGTAGTTTTACATAAAGAAAACAATTTAAGAATCATGAGATCATTCTGAGTGGACCAGCAAAGGGAACTTGCAGAACCAGCAGGTACTGAAGATAAATGACATAACAGTGTGCTTCAAAAGACCCAGATTTTTTAGTCTTTTTCATATTATGCATCTTCAAAGCAATATTGCACTGATCATTTTGCCCAAATTTACTCTGCATATGATATTTAATATTTTTTTCATCACTAGTATGTAGAATCACTATATTTTTTCCTATGAAAGTGCATTTTATTCATGGCATCTGACTTTAAGAATCTTTGCTTTAAGCTGCTGCATTGTAGAGTTGGTTTTTGTTGCTTGTTTTCTCTCTCTCTCTCTCTCTCTCTCTCTCTTTTTTTTTTACCAAGGCCAGATCAGTCCACTTGACTGTTATTTAGTGTGTCGGACCTTCAATTTATCTGGGAATAATAATCTGTTTTATTGCTGTGGTTGGTTTGTGAGCCATATGTGAAATATCATTTGTAAATCTCATTCAGTTTTTCCCCTGTTTTACCACTAAATTTTACCTTGATTCATGCTGCATATTAATATTTCTTTAAAAAAATTTTTTGTATAATACAACATATATACAAAGCAAGGAAATAAAAAAGTAATAGTTTTTGAAGCGCTTTTCAATAAGTAGTTACAGGACTGATCAGAGTTTGTCCTGGGCTACCATACTATCATCTCAGATTTTCCCTTCCGGCTGCTCCAGAACACTCGAGGCTAGAAGGAATATATATAGATATATTTTAAATCATGACAATCGACTTATTTTTCTTTTTTGTGAAAAATAACATATATACAAAAAACCACTAAATTTCAAATCACAGTGCAACAATTAGTTGCTGAAAGAATTTCAGAGTTTGGTATGAGTTACAATTCCACAATTTTAGGTTTTTACTTCTAGCTGTTCTAAGATAATGGGAATAAAAGAAATATCAATATAATGATTCAGTAGTCATACTCATTTATTAAACCTTACCTTCTCCATATAACGACATCATCACCTTTGATCTTTCTCTCATTCTTTACTGGTATTTGGGCAATGCCCATTCTAACTTCTTCATCTTAGAAGAGGCTGTCAGCAGTATGGGATATGGGCATGGAACTAGCTGATTTCTGGAGAGGTTGACCCCTCTGTGTTTCAGGACTTATCTGGTCCAGGGACCCATCTGGAGGTTGTATGTTTCTGGAAAGTTACTCTAACATGCTGCATATATAATGTGTAAATATTACTATTTTTCAACTAATTTTAATAAAAAGATGAGCACAGTCAAAGAAGTTGGGACTTCTGTGATCATATAAAAGCAAAGAAAAAAGAACTAAAATGTGTGGGGTCTATTTGATGCCTAACATTTACATATGATACATCATTAATCAGAAAAACTATACTAAGAAGATAAATTAGCCAAATGCTCACAATTAGGAAGTAGAAGAGCAATGTCTACCATTTTATATATCTGTATTTTTTACAACATATCAACAATAAACTGTCTATTAGCTAGACCCATCTGTACCTTTGAAAACCTTGACCATTGACATCAAATTTTATGTACAGGCAGAATAGTCTGGCCTAGGCTTTGTCACAAATGAGCCCAGATGTCTCAGTGACTTAAAACAGTAATCTTTGTTTCTTACTCATTCTAAATATCAGTCTGGTTTGACTGGGGAAATCTTCACTTTTTCCTCACTCTCAGCTCTATCTGGAATTTACTTGTCACTGATGCAGAAGTAAAAAACTTACCAGCCAGCTAATGACAGCAAAACGAGCACAGAACATACTGAAGTTCACAGGCTCTTAAGTTTCCATCCAGAAAGCACACGTGCCATGGGTGTGTCACTTCTCACATTGTACTGGACAGAGCAAGCCACATATACACATGTAACTTTATGTGATTTGAGAACGGTAATCTTTCCATGTACTTGGAAGGAGAGGGTGTAAGGGTATTTTTGTGAACAGTTTGATGACATTCACAGCATATTAACTCGTTTGGAAAAGTCAAAGTGAACATGTTCTTTTGGGATTTTATGTGGAATTTCCATTTCTTCTGATGTCTAAGTGCAGTATTGCGAACTTGAAACTGGAAGACAAGAGGTGTATGAAGACCAAAGCTTTGCTTATTTCTCGTGTCAAATTATTTTGCTTTTGCAGTCCTCCTCATGTTGATTTTATATAGCTGAAACTCCTAAATGTTTTGATTCCAGTTATGAATTACATAGAGCTCTCACTCTCTCACCATTTTTTTTTCTATTCTTGAACACACTTAACTTTTTCTGTCTTTTGTCCTGTTGCCCATTTCATTCAGACAAAAGAAACGTTATTGATATTCACATCAGTTATTGGTTATGATGGCTCTAAAGTTTTGCTTGTGTATGCTATAGGAAGTGAGGACAAAGCCATTTAAAAGATTTGTTCAGAATCTCAGCTCCACTTTGAAGCACAGTTAAATTTACCAAGGAATTTATAATTCCAGTAAGTGAATAAAGACCTAGAATTTGAAATGAAAACACCGGCCTTGTGGTCACATTGAGAAATAGTATGGTGACTAAATTGACCTTCTCCCATATCACGCTATATGTTTGGGCACTATTTATAGCAACAGAGTGCAATGGATATTTAATCAGTGTCTTGGTAAATTAGATTATAGAAATGTATTTTCTGTAATAGCCCTTTTTCTGAATAAATAATGCTTCAATCTTTATCTCCCGTACCGTATTCACCCACATCTACTGCTGAACAATTGCCACATTTCTTGCTGAATGGGCTCTGGCTATGGAGAACAATCTTACATTTTGGTGGCTTATAAATAAAATCATGTCTTTTGGAGAAATGGAGAAATCTAGACATGCTCTATGATCTAGTCTTGCTTTAATCATCGCTCATATGACAAATTTTCTTACCAAATATGGAGCATGATTTACAAAATACTAGCAAGGTTATTTTTTTAAATATCACCATTCATCTTAATTTTGTATATCATGCATCAGTTCTAGCACTCCAAATAGAAAACACCCATGTTCTCTGGTTATATTCCTCTTTGCCTAAAGTGTTTCTGTAACACACCGAAGTCCAACATTAGAGTGTATTTTATTTGAATTAACACAATGCTGGTTTGTGACTTCTTTATTAAAATGCATATGCCCTAAGTATCATATGTAAAGAATATGTAACTCATTTAATCAGGTAATTCATTTACTTATATTATATACATTATTAATGTCAGACTTTTTTCTAGGTCATGGCAGTTTTTTCTTTATCAGAGATATGAATTTACAGAAAAATAATGCAATAAATAAAAGATTCCCATATACCACCTTATTATTAACACCTTGCATTGGTGTGAAACATTTGTTACAATTGCTGTGTTAAAAAATTGTACTATTAACTTTAGTCCATGGTTTTACTTAAGGGTCATTGTTTGTATAGAGTATTTTTATGGGTTTTTACAATTTTTCTTCTGCTGCTATATATACAACCTAACATTTCCCCTTTTAACCCCGTTCAGATATGTATTTCAGTGCTGCTAATTGCCTTTGCAATGTTGTGCTACTTTCAACACCAACCATTACCAAAACATTGCCATCATTTCCAGTAGCAACCCTGTACATTTTAAGCCATAAATTCTAATTTTCTTTTCCCATCCCATCCAGGATAACCTATAGCCTTGACTCTCACTCAATGAGTTTGCTTATTCTAGTTATTTCAAATCAGTGAGATCATACAATTTTTGTCCTTTTGTATGTACCTTATTTCACTCAATATAATTTCCTCAACATCCACCCATGCTGTCACAGGTGACAGGATTTCATTCTTTTTTCCGGTGAATCATTTTCCATTGTATGATGTGCCACAGTTTATTTATCCAGTCATCAGTTGATGGACACTTAGGTTTCCTTTGGCAATGGTGACTAATGCCACTGTGAACATCATTGTGCAGACATCTATTTGAGTCCTTGCATTCAATAATTTTTGGTAAATACCTGTACTGCCCTCAGTGAATGTGCTCTGGTAAGGTGTGATCAGAAGGTCTTTTGGGCCCAATGAAGGTATTCGTTTTACTGGTAGATGTAGGAGAGGGAAACAAAGGGATGCTGGGCAGAGCGCTGACAGACATTCCCATTTGTTTCTGAGTCTAATTGTAGAGGAGACTCATTTTCCAGTGTAGGTAATGGAAAAAGGCTTATTGTGTATTTGTTTCTTAACCTGTTTGCTTTTAGTTTGTTTATTGTAATTATTACTACAATGGGGGTATTCCCATGACTCTGGGGAACTTTTGCCATCTGTACGTGCTCCATTGCTTTCTACCTGTGGGGTTTGGGCACTTTCCTTATAAACAGCAGTGACCAGATGTCTGCAACTCAGGAAAGTCACCACGAGGAGGCACGTTGAGACTGTTAGGGATAAAATCCCATGAATCTCTTCCCCTTCTGTCCTTTACAAATTTCTTTCCTAAAATAAGTCAAGGTAGATTGCCTTTTACCCATTGTCTCTTTCATTGCTGGGAGCTTTGCCAGAAAATAGCTCAGGTTTACTTGGTTCTCACAAGTTGGAAGCATTCATATTTGTAGTCTAGTTGTCTCTCTAATTAAAAATGTCTATAATTTTGTCACAGTTTATTCTGTCTAGTATTTACATGCTGAGTTTCTTCCCCAAGTTTTAGTCTTGGTGACTACTTTATCATATACAGGCCTCAGGGAAACCCCTAAAAAGCAGGGGGATTTCTTTTTTTGTTTTCTTGCCTGTTCACAAGGTTTAAACTCTTCAAGTGCAAACAGAAAGCTTAGATTATGATTTCATTCAGACAAACACTTAGATAAGGTTTACCATGTACCACCCAGACTCTGCGTGCAGTACCAGGGTTACACAGGTGAATAAGTGCTCCTACAGCTGATTGATAACGTCAGCCAGGTTCAACATTGGAGTGCTGAGTAATGGGGCAGAGGTCAAGGAAAGTTTCAGGAATTATTCCTCCAATTAAGGTCTTACTTACCTATATGATCATATTACTTCATTGAAAAAATTGATTTACCTATTTTAACCTCCTTGCCCTGAAAATATATCTAAATGCCAAAGACTCTTGCATAAAAAATATTAAACCTGTAGTAGCAAAATTAAACCAGTTGTGAATCTTATGCTGTAATTATATGCTGAATTAAATAAGGTGTTGGGATGATGAAGTTCTGAAATTAATATTTTAGGAGTGATTTAGCTTTCCATTTGGTCAGGAGGAACAACCTTGGCATTTCTTGAAAGTTTCACTGGAATCCTTGCTTTCTGTCTTATCACATCTACCATAATTCACATCCTAAACCCTCATGCATGTTACTTACCTTGCATTTATTCTACCACCTTTAATGGCTATTGCATTTGAATGAATGTTAAAGTCTGTCCAGAAATTATGAGTTGATACTTAGGCCATTTCAATTGCAAATTTGCAACTCTACTTTTGAGAGTTAATAACTGAGTGAAGAACAAGGGAGGTGGAAATTAAATCCTTTTTTCTTGTTTTGTAAGTGCACGATGAATGGGACACAGTGGTGTGCAATTAGGCCTCTTCTTTTCTATTGCTAAAAATATACTTGAAATTTTACTGGCAAGTATACTTTATTGAAAAGTAGAGTAGAAATAAAATAATTACATTAAATAAATTAAATTTAAGGAAGCTTTCAGATCTTGTAACATTTCAATACAGTTCTCTGGTGATTCTTATAATGAGAAGAAGTGTCATAGTCTGCCAAGCTGTTATGACAAATACCATACTTGGGTTGGACTAGTGACAGGAATTTATTCCTCACAGTTTTGGAGCCTAGAAATCCAAAATCAAGTGCTGGTAAGGTCATACTTTCTCCCGAAAGTCAGTTTCGACTGTCAAAATCCTTGAGTTTCATTGGCTTGTATCTGTGTTTTTCTGGCACATGGCACCATCCTTGATCTCTTCCTGCGTCTGTTCTTCCATTTTCCATTGATTTCTTCTTCCAGTGGCTTTCTTTGTCTCATTGCATCTGAATTTCTTCTGTCTGTAAAGATGTCCAGTAATATGAATTAAGGCACACCCTGATTCAACTGGATCATACCTTAGCTGAGAATGAAACTTCAAAGGTTCTACTAACAATGGGATCACACCCACAAGAACACCAATTAAGATTAAGAACTTGACTTTTGTTGGAAGACATAATTCAATCTACCACAAGAACACTGAGTGTTACATGGTATTTTTTTAAAACTGGAAACTGATTTTTGAGCATCACTCTGTTTCTGCTATTATTTGAAAATGTCAGAAAAGCCTCCAAGTAGCGAAAGGACCATTGGGACTTCATTGCTGGGTGGAGTCCATACTTTTTTCAGAGATTAAAACAAATATTATTCTCATGCTTGTGCAGAAAAGGACTCCAGGCAGCTTTGGCCTTATGATAAAGATGTAAGGTATGAAGCATAAACAATCAGTGCATTCCACTCATCCCTCTTAGACCTGTCACTTCCCATCTACTGTGGGATAACAAAGATGTTTTTGTCCTAGGGCACTTGATTTAATACATTCTTACTGAGTTCAAGCTGTTGGGAAGAAGAAGCTTTCATTTTTCTTTTTTCATTATTTGATAAGGTGAAGTCAAGTCTGCTAAGAGATGAAGAAAGTTCCCAAACTCATTTTATTTATCTGAAAGTTATAAATGATTTGAAACTCTTCAACACTGCTTTTCTATGATTGCTGCTATAACAGATCTGTTGATGGGGGTGGAGGGGACTGGACTCACTAGAGTTGAGGTTTTTACCAAAACATCAGTAATCTTGATGCCTGCTTGACCAGTTTCTTAGATAAATTAAGAGCATGGCAAATGGATGTCAAGTATTTAATTTGTTGAGAGAACTTTCAACTGCTTCTGGTGAGGGTACTTCATCTACAGCCCATAATTTAGGTCTTTAATACAAACTTTCTGATTTTCTTAATGCTTTCCTCAGGCTTTGTTTCTGCTTCCCCAACCAGGTCTTAGACATGCCTTATATACTTTTTATTTTCCTCTATGTTGCCCATCCTGTAGTAACATTTCATAAATACCTTACAATTGTTTGATTCATAAGACAACAACATAAATTTTAAAAGAGTAAAAAATAAACATGTAATGTGAAGATACACTCCCAGTGACTGTTCTAGTGCAGCAGTGCTTTGAAAACTTTTTGTGTTACAGTGCTGTTTTTCTTTATTTTTCCTTTAACCTATCATAGACCAGGAATGAAATTTTAAATGGACATTTAAAATAGAACCCATATATTTCTGTTTCGACTACACTGGCATAAAATTTATCTTCTACCATTAATACTTCCAAATATTTACTCTCAATTTCCATCTTATTTCATGGCATGGGCAGGCACTGGAAATCCAACCCGGGCCTCTGGCATGGCAGGCAAGAACTCTGCCACTGTGCCACCTTTGTCCTCCCAGGTTCTTTTTTATTAGAAAAGTTATTAGAAAAGTTGTGGGTTAAAAGAAAAATTATGCATAAAATAATGAGTTCTTATCTACCACCCAATATTAACAAATTGTATTGTGTGGTACATTTGTTACAATTGGTGAAAGCACATTTTTACAATTGTACTATTCAATATAGTTCAAGGATTAATTTAGGATTCACAGTGTTGCATAGTTTCCTGTATTTTTGTTTATATTCTAGTAACATTTATACAATATAACATTTCCCCTTTGAAGCACATTCAAATATATAATTCAGTGCTGTTAATCACTTTCACAATGCTGTGCTACCATTACCACCATCAATTACCAAAACGTTTACATCATTCTAAATAGGAATTCTGCGCATTTTAAGTCTGAACTGCCTATCCCGTACCCCATCTTTATCCCCTGGTAGCCTATTTCTACATTCTGACCTTAAAAGTTTTCTTATTCTGATTATTTACTTTTAGTGAGATCATACAATATTTGTCCACTTGTGTCTGCCTTACTTCACTCAACATGATGTCTTCAGAGTTCATCCATGTTGTTACAGGTCCCAGGGCTTCATTCCTTCTTATGGTTGAATCATATTCCAATGCATGTATAGACCAAATTTTATTTGTCCATTCATCAATGATGGACACTTGGGTTGCTTCCATCTTTTGGTAATTGTGAATAATGCTGCTATCTGTTTGGGTGCTTGCTATAAGTTCCTTTGGTTGTATACCTAGAAGTGATATGGCTGGGTAATACAGTAATTCTATACTTAACTTCAAAAGAACCTGCCAAACTCTCCTCCACAGTATCTACACCATTTTGCATTCCCCCACAAATGAAGGAATATTCCTATTTCTCCACATCCTCCTAAACTTGTAAATTTCTTATTTTTCATAGTAGCCATTTTAATGGGTGTGAAGTGATATCTTGTGATTTTCATTAGCATTTCCCTAAAGGCTAATGATATTGAGAATCTTTTCATGTGCTTTTAGGCCATTTGTATACTTTTTTATTGAGAAATGTCTTTACACATCTTCTGACCATTTTTTAATTGGGTTGTTTGTCTTTTTTGTTTTTATGTTCAATGATTTCTTTATATATTCTGGACATTAAATCCTTATAAGATATGTGATGCCCAAATATTTTGTCACAAATAATTTATTGTTTTACTTTCATGAAAAAGACCTCTGATACACAGAAGTTTTTAAAAATTTTTCAATTTTATGATGTCTCACTGATCTATTTTTTTCTTTCATTGCTTGTGCTATGGTTGTAAAGTCTAATTAACCATTGCCTAACAAGGTTCTGAAGATACTTCATTATATTTTCTCCTAGGAGTTTGATTTTGATCCATTTTGAGTTGATTTTTATATATGGTATAATATATGGATTCCTCCATTCTTTTAGAAATGAATATCCAGTTTTCTTAGCACCATTTGTTGAAGAAAATAATCTTTGTCAATGGAGCTGTTTTTGCCCTTTGTCAAAAATAAGTTGACTACAGGGGGGTGCAAGGGTAATTCAGTGGTAGAATTCTTGCCTGCCATGTAGGAGACCAGCTTCAAGGCCCATGTCCTTCACAAACAAACAAACAAAGAAACTAATAAAAACAACAGAAAAACCCTCAACAAATGGTGCTGAAGTAACAGGATACTCACCTGGAAAAGGAATGAAATATGACCACACCATATAACATGCAAAAAAAATTGACTATAAATGCAAGGACTGATTTCTGAACTCTCAATTAGAATCTATTAGTCTATTTGTCTGTTTTTGTGCCAGTTCCATGCTGTTTTACTTACTGTGACTTTGTAATAAATTTTAAGATTATGGACGTATGAGTCCTACAGCTTTGTTCTTTTTTCAAGGTGGTTTTGGCTATTCAGGGTCCTTTACCCTCCCATATAATTTTTGGAACAGATTGATTTTTTCTTTTGGAAAAAGATACCTTAAAGTAAAGAAGACAAGCCATAGCATGGGAGTAAATTTGCAATACAAATGACAGGCAAAAATATACTATGCCTAATCTACAAAGGGCTCCTAGAAATTCACAAGAAAAAGATAAATATTTCAATAGCAAAGTGGACAAAGGATATTCACAGAATGACTAATATATGGAAATATTTTAACCTTGCCCTTAGTTACAGAAATCTAAATAATGATAAACTATTTTACACTCCTTTATTGACAAAAGTGGAAAAGATTGGGAAAGATCTGAGGGAACAATCATACACTCATGGGGAACTGTGAATTGCTGCAATTTATTTTGTGATTTAGATACTTTTACTTCAAAGTATGCCCTCCAGAGTTACTTTTTAATTGGGTTATAGAATATTGGCTAAAATGTTTTTGGCATTTGTAAGGTTTTTTCCTAATTAAACTTTTTAAATTGTGAAATATGTTTTTAAAAAAGCAATAAATTTCAAAGTACATCGCAACAAGTAGTCATAGAATAAATTTCAAAGTTTGGCATGGGTTACAGTTTCACAATTTCAGCTTTTTCCTTCTAGCTTCTCCAAGCCTGGAGACTAAAAAGAAATATCAATATAATGATTCAGTAATCATACTCATTTGTTAAATCCTAACTTCTCTGTTATAACTCTTCCTTCTCCTTTGATCTATCTCCCTTACATTAGAGATATTTGGGCTGTGCCCATTCCAACTTTTTTCATGTTGAAATGGATGGCTGACGATATGGGATAGGGGGACGGAACTGGTTGATGTTCTTAGAGAGACTGGTACCTCCCAGTTTCAGGACTTATCTGGCCTAGGAACCATCTGAACGCTTTAGGTTTCTGAAACCAAGCAAACAAAACAACAAAAACAAACAAACAAAAATGCATGAAACTTTTATAGGATTTCAGATACAGCCCTTGGTGTTCTTTAGGTTTAACAGGAGTGCTATTGGTTGAGGATTGGCAAACTGTGGCAATTAGCAGTATCTAGCTGAAGCTTGCATGTGAGTAGCCTCCAGAATAGCCGCTCGACTCTATTTAAACTCTCTTACCCACTGATACCTTATTTTGTTACATTTCTTTCTCCCTTTTTGGTCACTTTCCATATAAATTTGATTATTGGCTTTTCTATTTCTGCAATAAGGCTAGATGAATTTTGATTTGGATTCCTTTGAATGTGTAAATTACTTTGGGTAGGATTAGCATCTTAACAATATTTAGTCTTTATTTTAGTTTCCTGGAGTGTTCTAAGCAAATACCATGAAATGGGTTGGGTTCACAGTTTTGAGGCCAGAAAAATGTCCAAAATAAGGCATCATCAAGGTGACAGTTTTTTCCTGAAGTCAGCCTGCCAGCAATCCTTGGCTCCTCTGTCACATCCCTCTCCTGGTCTTTCCCTTCTTTTTTAGGTTTCATTGATTTGAGTTTCTTGCTTCTGTGGCTAATTCTCTCTCATTTCTGACACTGAACTCATTTCATTTATAAAGGACTCAAGAAATAGGACTAAGACCCATCTTTATTGAGGTAGGGTATTCTGTAACTGAACTAGCTTCATTAAAAGATCCAACTTACAATGGGTTTGCACCTACAGGAATGGATTAACTTTAAGTACATGTTTTTCTGGGGTACATATAGTTCCAAATGATAACAGTCTTCCAATCTATGAACACAGGATGTCCTTCCACTTACTTATATGTTCTCCAATTTCTTTTAGCAATATTTTGTAGCTTTCTGTGTATAAGTCCTTTATATCCTTGGTTAGATTTATTCCTAGATATTTGGTTCTTTTAGTTGCTGTTCTAGTTTGCTAGCTGCCAGAATGCAATATACCAGAAACAGAATGACTTTCAAAAAGGGGAATTTAATAAGTTGCTGGTTTACAGTTGTAAGGCTGAGAAAATGTCCCAATTAAAACAAGTCTATAGACATGTCCAATTTAAGGCATCTGGGGAAAGATACCTTGGTTCAAGAAGGCCAACAATGTTCAACGTTTCTCTCTCAGCTGGAAGGGCACTTGGCGAACATGGAAGCATCTGCTGGCTTTCACGTGGCTCTACAAAAAAGTGACTCTCTCCAAGATGTTTCCTCTTTTAAAGGATTCCAGCAAGCAACTCTACCTTCAGTGGGTGGAGACACACCTCCATAGAAATCATCTAATCAAAAGTTACCACCCACAATTGGGTGGGTCATATCTTAATGGAAATAATCAAAATGCTCCCACCCAGCAATATTGAATGAGGATCAAAGGGCATGGCTTTTCTGGGGTCCACCACAGATTCAGACCAGCACAGTTGCTATTGTAAATGGAATTTTTTTCTTTATTTCTTCTTCCAATTGTTTATTACCAGTGAATAGAAACACTACAGATTTTGGGGTATTGATTTTTTTTACCCTTCCACTTTGCTGAATTCATTTATTAGCTCCAGGAGATTGTTGTGAAATTTTCAGGGTTTTCTGAATATAGGATAAGTTTATGTATAAGTTTACTTTTTCCTTTCCAACTTGGATGCCTTTCTGTTTCTTGCCAAATTGCTCTGACAAGATATTTTGACTTAAAGTTGAATAACAGTGATGACAGTGAGCATCTTTATCTTGTTCCCAATCTTAGAGGGAAAGCTTTCAGTCTTTCACCATGAAGTATAATGTTAGCTGTGGGATTTTCATATATGTCCTTTATCATGTTAAGGAAGTTTCCTTCTATTCCCAGTAGGGCTACTGGGTTTTGTCAAATGAATTTTTTGCATCAATTGATCACATATTTTTTTCCTTTCATTTTGTTAATGTGATTTATTATATTTAATGATTTTCTTATGTTGAACCACACTTGCATACCTAAGATAAATCCCACTTAGTCATGCTATATAATTCTTCTACTGTGTTGCTGCTGGATTCAGTGTGCTAATACCTTGATAAAGAGTTTAGCATCTATATTTTTAAGAGATATTGTTCTATAATTTTCTTTTCTTGTGGTATCTTTAACTTTTTTTTTCTTATGAGGGTGATGTTGTCTTTATGAATGAATTAGGGAGTGTTCTTTCCATTTCAATTTTTTAGAAGGATTTGAGCAATATTGGTGTTGATTCTTTTTGGAATGTTTGGTAAAATTCTCCTGTGAAACTTTCTGTTCCTGGGCATTTTTTTGTTGGGAGGTTTTTGGTTACTGATTCAATTACTAGTGATTAGTGTGCTGAGATTTTCTACTTCCTCTTGAGTCGGTGCATGTAGTTTGTGTGTTTTTTGTCCATTTTCATCTAGATTATCTAATTGTTTGCATACAATCTTTCATAGTGTCCTTTTACAGTCATTTTTTATTTCAGTGTGGTTGGCAATTATTTTTGTCCTCTCATTTTTACTTCATCAGTCTAGCTAAAGGTTTGTTGATATTACTTGTCTTTTGAAAGTACAAACTTTGGGTTTTGTTTATTCTCTCTATTGTTTTTTATTCTCTATCATTTATCTCTACTCTAATCTTTATTATTTCCTGTTTTCTGCTTATTTTGGGTTTAGTTTGTTCTTCAATTTCTAACTCTTCCAGTTTTGAGGTTAGGACTCTGATTTGAAATCTGTATTCCTTTTAAATATAGCACCAAACCTTTTTGGTGCTATATGTTTCCCTCTTAGCACAGCCTTTGTTGCATCCCATAAGGTTTGATATGTTGTATTTTCATTTTCACTTGCCTCCAGATGTTTTCCAATTTCCCTTGTGTTTTTCTTTTAAATCACTGTTTTTTAAGAGTACATTGTTTAAATTCCACATATTTGCGAATTTTCTGATTCTCCCTCTCTTATTGAGGTGTATTTAGAGTATCATTCAAATCTTTCATTTCCTTATTGATCTTCTGTCTAGGTATTCCATCCATTATTGTAAAAGGTATATTAAACTATCTTACAATTACTGTAGTATGTCTATTTCTCTCTTCAAATCTGTGTATATTTGCTTCACAAATTTTGGGGCTCTGCTATTAACTGCATGTATATTTATAATTGTCACATCTTTTTGTTGAATTAACCCCTTTATCAGTATATAATAATCATCTTTGTCCTTCATAAATATTTTTGACTTAAAGTCATTTTATATTATATTTGTCCAACAACCCCAGTTCTCTTTTGGTTACTACTTGCACAGAATATTTTATTTCTTTCCTTTCTCTTTCAACCTACTATGTCTTTTAATTTAAAGTGATTTTTTTTCTGTAAGCAGCATACAGTTGGTTCATACTTTTTAATTCATTTTACCAAATCTCTGCTTCTTGACTAGAAGGTTTAATCCATTTATATTTAAAGTTATTACTGATATGTGTCACTAGTGATAAGCAAGATTTTCTTCTGCTATTTTGTTATTTAATATTTATAAGTCTTATATCTTTTTGGTTCCTCAGGTCTTCCATTAATACCTATTTTTACATTTATTTATTTTTTAATTGTAACATATTGAGTCACTTCTCATTTGTGGACATGCTTTTCATATATTTTCCTTGTGGTGATGATGGGGGTAAATTTTAACATTTTGAATATATAACAATCACAATTTGTTTTATACTAACTTGATTTAAATAGTATACAATATACTATTCTTATATATCTCCAGTTTTTTAGTTGTGACAAATTATATCTTCATACACTGTGCGTTTAAAACCTTACATTGATCATCACTTTTTATGTGTTTGAGTTTTAGCAACCGCAGGAAGAAAGAAGTGGCGTTAGTTACACATCATAAAACACCACACAATTATACTAGCATTTACACAAAAAGGTATCCTTTACCTGAGGTCTTTATTTCTTTATGCCACTATCTCATGTCCTTTCCTTTCATTCTGAAGATCTCACTTTGGCATTACTTGTAGGGCAATAGTTTCTAAGGGTGATGTACTCCAGCTTTTGTTTTTCTGGGAATGACTTAATCTCTTCATCACTTTTGAATGAAAACCTTGCCAGATTAAAATTCTTGGTTGGCAATTGCTTGCTTTCAGCACTTTACATATTTCAACCCACTGCCTTCTTGCCTCTGTGGTTATTGATGAAAAATTGACAGTTAATATAATTGGAAATCCCATGTACAGAACCTATTGCTTTTCCCTTGCAGCTTTCAGAATTCTCCTTGTCTTTAGCATTCAACAGTTTGATCAGTATGTGATGGGGCAGTTTTTCCTTCAGGTTTGTCCTGTTTGGGGTTCTCTGGGATTCTTGGATGTGCATATTCATGTCTTTTGTTACATTTGGGACATTTTCTATCATTACTTTCTTTAATATTCCATTTGCCCCTTCCTTTTTTTCATCTCCTTCTGAGACTTCCAGGATGTGTATATTGGTATGCTTAAAGGTGCCTCATGGGTGTCTTAGCCTGTTTTCACTTTTCATATTTTTTTTGTCTTTCTGCTTCTCTGCCTGATTCATTTTAATTGTCTTGTCTTCAAGTGTGTTGATTCTTTCTTCTGCCAGCTCCAATATCTTGACGGGACCTCCCTGGAAAATTTTCATTTTATTATTTTGTTTCTTCAGCTCCAGTAGTTCTGTTTGGATTCATTTTAAAATATCTATCTCCTTATTTAGATTCTCATATTTTGCATTCATGGTTTTCCTGATATCCTTAAGTTCTTTCTCTGTATTTTCCTTCATCTCTTTGAGTATATTGACTCTTTCCCTGATATCCCTTAGTCCTCTCTGTATTTTCCTTCACCTTCTTGAGCATATCAAAGTTCATTTTTAAAAAGTTTTTGTCAAGTATGCCCACAATCTATTCTTCTTCCTTAATGTTTTCTGTATTTTTATCCTCTTTTTTTTAATGAGCCATCATTTTCTGATTTTTAATTGTCTTTCAATTTTTTGATACACACTGAATGTATTAATATTTTAAAATGTTAACTATGGGATTTATTCCTTGATGATGTCTCTTTCCTGAATTTGTAACCAGCTGGTGGTATAAAAGAGATTTTCTTCAAAATCAGTAGCCAACAGAACCAAGCAAACATTAGCAAAACATACCCTTCTCCATCCTTTCAAATTTGCTTTGCATTGGCTGGGCTGTCTGTCAGAATTCATCCTCCTATCAGGAAGGTCATCCCAAGGTGAATGCAAGTTGCAGGGTGTTTGCTGTCTTTCTGGGCCTGTATTTTGTCCTGGACTTGTGCTTGCCAGAGGACTTAGGAGTTTCCCTGTTTACAGGTGTTTTCATGCCCCCTCTACTCCCACAGTTACCCCTCTCCCAGGTGTTCCACTGCAGGACGTAAAGCAGGTCCATCTTTGCTGAAGATACTCTGCCTCAAAAGTACCTTATACTATTTTCATTGTCTCAAGCTGCTTTTGCCTGGAGAGCAAATTGTGGGAAGAAAGGCATGCCAAAGAGATGTTTCCCAAGTCAGTCTTACCCAGCCAGAACAAGGCCAGGCTCTTATGAAAGGAACCTCAGAGTTTTCAAATTTCCCTGGGGGCGGGGCATGACAGGGGCCATGTAGGGCACCAGGAGCTCCTTCATGGCTCTTCAATACTGGGTTTTCTCAGCTTAGCCTTTGACCAGCTAATACAGTCCTTCAACGGTCCTATACAGGTCTGAGGAAGTCTACTGTCTTTAACTTTCTACCACCTTTGGGGATGGTTTGAACAATGGTCACCATCAGAGCCCTGGGTCTCCAGTGATTCAAAGATCCAAAGTTGTCAATCAAAAACAGTGATCAATGATCTGCTCGTGTCCTCCCCCCATCCCTCTGCATTTTAAAAAAGTGGATTCTTATGTCTTTTTCTGTCACCAGCATCCTATGCCAAAGCTGGACCCCACTGCTGTCTATTAAGAGCTGGGCATCAGTGACCACTGCATGGTGAGCCTAATTTACTGGTATTTACTACAGTTTACCAGCCTCTTCTTCCCACTCTTCTCTGTATGCTGTACAGTGTTTTACTGGACTTCAGAGTTTCAAAATAGTGGATTCAGAGAGTCCCTGACTGTTTAATAGTTGCCTAGTGACTGATTTCTGGAGTTTCCTGCTCCACCATCTTCCCCAACCCTCAAGTAGGAAGAAGTTTCATGATGTCTCATAACATGAGATATTCAAGAAACAGAGAGTGTAAATAATAAAATAACAGTTTCAAAATAAAAATGAAAGTATTCTTTTATATTCATAATAATCATATAAATTATTGCAATGTTTGGAGACAATGCGAAGAGATCCATAAATGTGAATTAATGCTGGGAAATAAAGGTGGGATATAAGGATTAGATACATCTATAAGACCAAAAGAAACAATGGTATACTGGAAAAATATGTAAGGCAGAGTATTAACATAAATGCCAACTATAAAACCATATTAGATATCACTACAAATACGTGCATATTAAATACATATATGCAATGACTAAAAACTGCATGAAAAGACAAAAACTTTGGCTTAAATTTATGTTGAGTTCTGGCCAAATTTTTATTGATGTGATTAAGTTCCTTCCTCTTTATTTTTATTGTTTGGTATTCATACTGCAAAATGGAATATAGAATTAAGCAATTTCTATAATAGCATAGATATGTATGTATGGGAGTGTGTTAGTACTCTTTTATTTGAACAAGAGCTAGAACTACAAATTGCCTCTGGTGGGTGTTGAGAGATTAGTTAGAGAGGAAGAGAGAAACAGCTAGAGATCATACTGGGTTTGCAGAAGCATTGAACAGGACTGAGGAATCACTGTGACGGAGAAGCTGTGACAGTATCTTGACTGTAGTCTATCAAAGTGGAGGACTCTGGCAAAGATGCAATACTATGCCCTCAACAATTAAGAAGGTGCTTGTCCACTGGGATGGCCATTGAAATGTGAAGACTAAAATTAGGTAGGTACAAACTTGAATGTGTTGGGGGTTGGAATTGACCTCAAGGAAAGGTGAGAGAATATGTGTTCACTTTGAGGAGAAGATGGTCAATAATGGACAGGGATGTCATTCTTTCCAGGGTGGTGCCTGTGGATATGCCCATCCATTCAGGACCCAAGAAGTCTCCCTTACTATGGATTATAATGATTTTCTGGTGCATATCAGACTTAGGAAGTCTGCTCTCTTCCTCAAATACAGATAGAGCTGGGTGTTTGCTGATGGACACAAGACGAGTGGGTCCTTTGAGGAGCCTTCTAAAGTGTCTTCAGTGCTTTGATCTCTACTAAGCCAAACTAGACCTAAAGGGCATGCAGAGTGATGCTGCTTTGGGAAGTACTGCCCATTCCATCTTTTTTGCAGAAAAGTTTGCCAATCCCTGACCCGGATGATTAACTAAACCTCAGCAAAAGCTCTAGAATTGTTAGATAGTATTGATAAAACATTCAGGTTCCTAACTAAATATGCATCATAGATATGGTTTCACCTTTAGCTGGAGAAGAAAATGTAAATGTAAAATCTGTAAGCAAGTCAATGATTAATTTTATCTGAATCATCACAAATATTTCTAAAATGTAAAATTTAATTAAAAAGGTAACCAGTTATGTTAAATATGCCTTTTATTTGTTCATTCTTATTTAAACTTCATGACAATCCTGTGAGACAGATAATAAAGTTGTCCTTCTTTATTGACTAGGAAATAAAATTATCCTTCTTTACAGATTGTCCAGAGTGTTGAAGAAGTTGGTGATGTCCATATAGCTAATATTGGCTGAGCTGGATTTGCACCCAGACAATCTTGCTCCAGAATATACATACTTAACCATCACACTGCCTCTATTGAGCAACAGCAACACATTTTCTAAAGGAATTTTAATGCATTTTATGCAATTTTAAGTCCATTATTACCACCAATTACTTATATCTGCTAATGGTGATCTGTAAGGTTATATTTGTATTCATCCTGATTATTACACAGAGCTCTCATTAATTTTGTTTTTCGTAGCCCATGAGTAATAATTTGTTTGCTCAGTGTTTTGCAAAATAGGTCTTTTCTGTACCTGTACCTATGGAAAATCATTGAATCATTGTTAGAATGAATTGTTAACTTCTCCGCTAATTGTTTGAAATGCTATAGAATTAGACACAAATTGAGAATAATTAACCACGTAAATATGTCTGAACACTTTGTTTTGAGGTACTCTCAATTTCTTCCTTTTGAGACAAGGGTGAATACAAAGGGAGCTAGGTTGAGAAAATGCAATAAAGAAGTACAATTAGGTAAAATTGTAGGTGGGTCTTTATGCAATCATCTTGCAAAAATTATAGGGTTTCACTATCTTATGTAAAGAAATGTTTTACCAGAAGTGTTTCTTCAACTTCTCTTCAGAGACATAGTAACAGTTGTACAGTAGCAGTGTGACCCAGAATTGAAGTAATTATGAAGAAAATTTAGTTTAAAAACATGCATTCACATGAAGCATTTGGTAAATGAGGCAAAAAGAAATATTTGTAAAATTAAAGGCTTCAAATCTTATTTCACTTTGTAGTCTGGCATTAGAATTTGAAGCTAATTTTTTTTCCAGGTTGGTACCATGATTTGATAGCATCCATTTTGGAGTATAGTGATTCAGTCACACAAGCATGCCATAGCACTTTCACTTACGTCAATCAGAAATTACTAGGCGTTTGACATTTAGAATATAGATTTTAGAAATTTTTTGGCAAAGTAACAACTTTGAAAAATCTGCATTCCTTGCATGTGTATATAGCACATCAGAGTAATACATATTGGTCTTTCCTTTCCTTTTTGTAATTTCATCACCAAAATTTTCTTATTACTAAATATGCTTGTTGTCACGGTCAGGTTCATGTGTCAACTTGGCCAGGTGGTGGTACCGGTTTGTCTGGTTGGGCGAGTGCTGGCCTGTATATAAATAAATAAATAAAATAAATAAAATTTAATTTATTTCATAGAATTAAATTATGACCATGTTGGCTGTATCCACAGCTGATTCCATTTGTAATCAGCCAAGGGGAGTGTCTTCTGCAATGAGTGATGTTTAATCTAATCAATGGAAGGCATTTAAGGAGGATTCAGAAGAGACAGTTTCTCTGTTCCTGCTTCGGCCGGCATGCCTCTCCTGTGGAGTTCCTCCATTAGAGTTGTAAGCTTCACAGATTGGTCTACGGATTTTGGACTTAACGTTCCCATGGTTATGTGAGACAATTTTAAAAATTTTATATTTATGGATATTTCCTGTTTCTCTAGAGAACTCTAACTAATACACTTCTGTATATACAATCGCACAATAGTTGCACAATGTAGTAAAGGCTGAGCTCATAGATCAGGGTCTTTAAATAAAATAGAAAACCAGAAAACATAGCATGAGAAGAAGTAACTCAGGTCCTTCCCTTTGAGACATTTTAAGTCTACTCAAAGCCTATGAATACTCTCCTCATGATTTGATAGTTTCATGTTGTCCATCCATTATGGAATCACAAAGTTCTAGGCTTCCCTAGCTTCCATGTCTACAGAGGGCAAACATGTAGCTTGGTTCCCACCAATCAAATAGTTGAATTTGAGTAAAATATTGGCTACTCAAAGAGCCAGGGACATCTAATTTTCCAAACCATTTGAAGATGGTGGTGGTCCCAACTTTCTAACTGTGGCCAAGACAGCCTTGTTAGGGTGCTGTAACATGCCAGCAGGTTTGTCCTTACTTGGGCACTGGGGTGTGATTCTCAGATTTGTTCCTGGAATTCCAATTTAAAACTTTCCTTCAGATGCCCAGAAATTTCTGAATTTGTAATATCTCTTACTAAATTGATTTTGAGAACTAGTTACAGTTAATTCTATGCATGCAATTATAAACCATATACATCACATTCTTGACACTGTACACAGGGCAGACTAAGTTCTCTAAAACAAGAGAAAAACTAATTAGAAGTTGGGGATCAAATTCCTAGACCAAAGTTTGAAGTCCTGAGAGCAAATTCAAGGTGAGTTCATACTCAAGAGGAATAGACGGAGCACCTGGGTTGGAACTCATAGTTCCTCTTTCTGATCATATCATCAATACCCTTTCTCTTCATTTGCCTTAACACACCCACAGAAGCAATGCTCTATGTCACTGAGACCTTCTATCCACAGCTGTCTGATTGTCTATCTTATTTCTCTCTGCATTCAGCTTAGATTCAGTAGTTCCTCATTATAATTGTGCTCTTGCATTCATTCTTCAATTTTTTTCTCATTTTTCCCAGTACTCAATAAAACTAGGTGAACCCACTCTTTTGTGTTCTTTCTATCTAAAGTTGTAGTTAAGACTTTCCAGAAAACATTATGGTAATTGAGTTGATTTATATCACTGTATATTTATAATCTCTAACCTCAAATGGAACAGAAGTTGTCTATGTTTTTACAGTGAGCTTACTAATTCACTTTGTACCATGATCACTGAATATATTTTCTCCTCTTCTAATATCCCATTCATCTCTGTTCATTTACTGTTCTCACGTTTTGGCCATTTACTTATATTTCATTGAGAAAATAGATGCTGTCAGGAAAGAGCTCAGTTCTCTTCCCATTGTCAGACCAAACCACATCTGTATGAACTGCTTGGGTGCCATCCTCTCTTTCAAACTGAGTGCCTCCTCTTACTAGGGGTGGGTCCTTCCTGGCAAGGCTAGGATTCCACACCTTCTGACCATCTAAAGAACTTGCTCAATTGACTATCATACTTTCCTGCCTGATCAGTCTTTCTTTTTCTACTCAGTATTCTCATACCACTGTACAAATGCATCCGCAATTTTTACAAATACTTTTGACCTTTGTTCACTTATCCCTTCAGCTACTTTAGCATCACTTGGCTCCACTCCATGCAGCATCACTTTGCTTAAATGGATTGTTAACTCACACAGTCCCTATTTCCTCAGAAGAGGAGAATTGCATTTATAAATTTTCATGAGCACCTTGTGGGACCCCAGAATAGACAGTGAATCCAAGTCACATGCCAGACTGATCTGAAAACAGAAAATTATCAGGGAGAAAGATTTCTCTCTAAGCATTTCTTTGGGTCATTTATCTCTGTCTGTTTGCATGTATGTTTAAAAAACAGAAGTGGTATATGGAGAATATTTATGGAAATATTTTCATCTGATAAAATATATAAAACTGGCCCTTTTAAGAAAACCCACATTAAAGGTAAACAGCATTCCTTATGGTGTGGGGAATGAGATCTGGGTTTCCTTATAATGTGTCTCTAGTGCAGAGACTTATCAGAAAGGACCACTCAGATTTTATTACAGTTGTTTTTATCTTCAAAAGTCTGTCTTTTACTTATCATTTATTATAGCTCTTTTACATAGACTTTCATAGAGAGTATGATATAAGCAAGAACTTGAAAGATTTAGTGGAAAATATGCCATAGAAAATATGCAGTATGCTTCATTGAAGAGAGACAGATAGATTTCAAGTGTAAAGATTTTTACCAGCAAGACATGTTAGAAGTATTCAAACATAGTCTGATCACTTTTTTTTTTTTTTTAACATGGGCAGGCACCAGGAATCGAACCCGGGTCCTCTGGCATGGCAGGCGAGCATCCTTGCCTGCTGAGCCACCGTGGCCCACCCTGATCACTCTTTTTTTGTATGCTGTATGGCAGGGGTCATGTTTCATTCTTTTTCCATGTGAGTATCGCTATTGCAGCACCATTTGTTGAATTTCTATTTGGTTGGTTTGTCCTTTGTTTGTTTGGGAAGTACAGGGACTGGGAATCGAACCTGGGTCTCCTGCATGGCAGGTAAGAATTCTACCACTGAACCATCCTTGCACCCCCCTGACCACCTTTAATGTTTGTCTCCATGTTGACTTTCCTTATAGTGGATAAATATCTTTCACTAGTTCCTTTAGTGCCATATTAAATCCATAGATTCTGTTTCTAGAGGATATGTACCTTCAAATTTTTGATCTGCCAATTTTTGTTGTGCTACTTTTAGATGGTTATTTAATCAATTTGTGTCTCAGTTTCCTCATCTATAAAACTGAGCTATATGGGAACCTGTTATATATGTCTAGAGCAGCATTTCTTATTAACTCCTAAATTATAACTACAGAACTACAAACATTCTTGCCATTGTATATTGAAAATACTTATGCCCACACTATTAAATTATAGTTTGTCTGGGTGTAAAATTCTATGTTAGCAGAATAGTTCCCCTAGAGTTTTGATGATAACTCTATATACATTAGGTGTATTTGTTGCCAATGAAAATTCTGCCAATAGTCAGATAGTAGGAAATAACTGTTTTTTTCAGGTGGATTAAAAAAAATTCTCTTTATTCTTATTTTATATATTTTTATGATTTTGCTATGATATTTCTAAGCATGCATTTAATTTTATTTTTATTATTTAATATTTGGGGCACACTTTTGATGTAAGTACTAACACATTTCTTAATATTTAAAATCCTTCCCAATTACTGTGTAATTATTACTCTCCATGGTTTTCTCGATTCTGTTCTGGAATGGCTACCCTACGTCTCTCTGTTCTAAATTTTTAATGAAATATTATTGCCCTCAAATGCATCAATTCAGTTATCATCTCTTTCTTTTCTGGGGTTTATTCTGCATATTGCATTTTTCTGAGTACTCCTGATTTTTTTTTCTTTTAAGGTTTCTATTTTTTCTATAATCGCTAGCTCTTATTCATTTCTGTTTATGTTTCATAAATTCCTCTGTTTCAAATGTAAGTTATGCCTTTACTTATATCTTTGAAAACCTAAAATGTGCTGATTTTAATGTTTTATATTGCTCTTTTAGAAAATTAAATTAATATTTTATGAATTAAAGTACTGATCATAGATTTTATGGTGTTTTTAGTACTACATTTCTTCATGTTTGTACACTCATTTCGAGAGGGAATTTTTTCTCTCTTTCTCTGTCTTCTCACTCTCTCTTTCTCCCTTCTCTCTCTATCTTACTCTCACTCTGTCTCTCTGGCTCCCTGTCTATCTATTTATCTCTATGTCTCTGCCATTCTCTCTTGTGCCTGGCACTCACCGTGATTTGCAAGTTGTGATTTTCTCCCCCTGGTCCTCTAAAGTCCCAATTAGAAACAGGTCTCAGAAGTAAACTCTCATGAGAAATTGAGGATATGGAAGAACCATTGCAGCTCAGGGCATGCCTAGCTGATATGTGGTTTTTAGTCTGTGGTTTTGGTGTCCCAAGGTGTAGCCTCCATTTCCTGGCAACTCTAGTCTTAGGCAGAATTGGAAGAAATTTTTTCAATCATATTTAATGATATTGGAGAAAGACCCATGACTGGCTTCAAAGAATGACACTATCTCATGTCTTTTGTCTAGCACGGAGCAATTAAATTTCTTTTGTTCTGTAGGAGCCAACCACCAGACACTACTCCCTGTTTAGACTTTTTAGTCTTCTCTGTCTTTGTTTCATCTCTTCAATACTTTCCATTGAGTTATTTATCTAAATTTGAGTCTTGCTGTACCTATTTTACCTTTTCATTATTTATTTTATCTCTTTTTTCCCTGCTATTTTACCATTAGAGCCAATTGGAGCTTGAATATCTGCAACACTTTCATTCAGAAGAAATCCCTCTTATATTCTTGAACTCTCTTCTAACTGCACCAGAACTCAACTACATTCCTCTTGCAAAACTTACCAAAAACTTCTTATCATATTTATTCAGGCTGTTTTACTTGACTTCTTAGTAACATAACACATTTAACAATGTTTCCCTTCTTGCAACACTTAGCTCTTTGGCTTTTGCAACATTTAGATCTCCAGAAATTCCCTCTAACTCTAGCTTTTTCATCTTAGTCTCTTTGCCCATATAATCTTAAATATAAGTTCCAAATTTTAGAGCTTTTTGAATGATAGTTCTAGCCTCAATACACTTCTTTTATTAGACTTTCTTCTTAAATGTTATATTCCATTACTATGATTTTAAATAAATAAATATTTGTTCTCAACTGCACATTTATGTTACCAGCCCAATTCTGTGGTCCCCATTTCAATTTTACAATTATCGGTGTGTCAAGCATACATGTCTACCTCATGTATGTCAAAAAGCACTTGTAAGAACAACTCATTTATTGCTTACAAAATTTATTTCTTCTTGAAACAGAGAAAAGCTATATATATATCTTGGCAATAGAATTTGAGCAGAAGGGATATGTCACTTCAGATTTGCCACAGTTAAGAGCAGGCGTGCCTTCATTACGCACTTTTTCTTTTCTTCATTTCCCCACTAAATGATACCAGGTGTCACTGAATCGGCAAATTCACGATGGAAGGAGACTTTTTCCCCCAGACTTTTCCGGGAGGAAAGGTACGTGATTAGGAACATATGCCCAAGTATTAGTGTGGGTGGGAAATCAATCATATCAAGCCATTGCATATCTGGGTTCATCTGTTCTTACAGCATAACCTAGCTTGCCCTAATATATCTCCCAAACTTGCTTCCTTCAAAATTTTTCTTTCATGGGATTCTTGACACATTGCTCTTTTTAAAGTTATTTAAACAGGTAAAATTTAATTCTTCTTTGGAGCCTATTTCTTCTGTTTGGAATGCTCTTTGCCTATATTTATTTGTCTCACACTTAAACCACCTTCTTATATTTCACTTTCTCTTTCAATTTAACTTCTATTTAGGAGACTTCTTTAATGAGGCCATTTAAAATAGCAACCCCCTATTATACTTCAGCAACATCCTGCTTATTTTCTTTATAGCACTTCACTACAAGTGGTAATTATATATTTATGTGCTTACATGTTTATTTTCTGAATCTCTAACAAGATAGTAAAGTTTGGAAAGCCTAGGACTTCTCCATCGCTGTGTATTAATGACTTAGTACAGACTCTGGGAGGGAGTATATGTTTTGCAAATATTTGCTACATGATGACTATCTGAACAAATGAATAAATGAATGAGTAGACAGACCAACTCTTTTTAATACCTAAAATCCTTTGTTGCATTTATCAGTAGAGTCTCCTACCCCCTGATTCTTGCTTTAAGGATAACAGCATTACCTTTATTTATAGAAAAATCACCTTAAGACTTCTTCTATTTTATTAGGAATCGAAGCATCTTCCTACCTAAAAAGAAAAGGGAAACAGACACAGTCATTGGGAAAGGCAAAATAAATGTTAAATAAGAGGGCTTTGATGGAGTCATTACATGTGTCTTCTATTTTCCTTTATTTAGACTAAAAAAAGTACCTTATAAGAAAGAATGCAGTCACATTGGTGGTCATGCATTACTTAAGAAAAATGTTCAGACTGAGTATCTTTTCCATATGAAGAAAAAAAAAAGAGAGAAAGAATCCTTGCAAGGCAGATCCTAATAGGCCCAGTTTCTATATAGGTTTTTTCCCCAAAGGGATAATCATAGCAGAAAACACAGAAACATCATCCAAGTACTAATTATTGAGAACATACTCTGTGCCAGGAACTATTGCAGGGACTGGGGAAATAACCTGTGAACAATTGAGAAGTCTTTACCCTTAGATCATCAGCATTGGGAAACATGGGATTTGCATATTAAAGAGAGTAGAAACACGATAAAAATGCATAGGCACACGCACAAATATGGTAATCCAATGAAAGATTTTATAAATAGGAGTTTAAAAATAACATCATCTGGAACGTCCTCTTTTGGCTTGATTAATCAGGCAAAACCTTTCTAGACGGGTCTGCTTGAGTTGAGAACTGAAGGATATGAAGAAAAATGCTGAGCAAAAGCTTGGGAGAATAATGTTCCAGGCAGAGAAAGTGGTGAGGCAGGAAAGATCTTTACTTGGAAGAACAAAAGGAATACCAATAGACATTGGACATGGAGAGGAGAGGAGCAAGTAGTTTAAGGGGCTTGGGAGGTAGCTAGAGTCTAGAACAGAAAGTTTGGATAAGTGAAATGAGGTTCACAAATTTTTAAGCAGTACATTGACTTGATCTGGCTTACATTTCCCTCTAGTTAGCATATGTGGACGATGTTAGAAGGAAGCAAAGGGGAAATGGATTAATTTGAGGACAAAGGAAAGAGATACTAATGTGTTGGGCTACTTCAGCCAAGATAAAGTTGAATTAATTTTTGTTGTATTACAGAAGAAATGTTAAGAGAATATGAATGTATTGGGTGAGGACTAAGGGTTAAGGAGGGATTGGGATGGTTTACAGGTTTCCTGCTTGAGGAACAAGGGTATTTTTGGACTCGTGTGTCAAAAAAGATAGATTGAGGGAAGAATAATTGTTTTATTTTTGTTTGGGTGGCTCGATAAAACTTAATTTTTGTTTTGGAGATCTAATATTCAGATGTCTTTCAGATATTCAAGGAGAAATGGTAGGTAGGCCATTGGATACATCATATTTAGATCATACCTTAAGATATAAAACTGGAAGTTATAAGCATATGGTGCCTGGAAATGGATGAGATCCCCTAGGAAAGCCTAGAACTTGGACCCAAGAGTTCTCCCATGAAAAGAAGTCCTATAGGAGAGAACTTTCTGGAAGCTTAGATTGACAAAAAGACTCTAAAGAAGTAGAAGAACAATCAGGCATTTAGTCATATCAGGAAAGCTAACAATGTAATATGTTTTTCTAAGAAAATTGTCGATGATATTAAAGCCAGCCAAGAGGTTATGTGAGATAAGAATAGAAAAATAATCTTTATTGGATTTATTAGCATGTAAGACAAAACTGACAAAAGTAGGTTTTCTGCAGTGGTGTTTGCCTCTCTGCTCCTCCTCTGCTCCTTCTGTAAACTCCCACTATTTGCAAACAGATTCTCCTCCTGCAACCCTCCTGGATTCTTCCTGCTTATAAACCCCTTTCATATGAAGAGTAATGCACTTAATTTTGCCTTCTCCTTTTTCCTTGCCATCACCCCTCTGCTTAGTTCCACGAAGCTTAGTACCTAGATGAACACAAAAGGACCCTGTCCTTTAGGAATATTAGAGAGGAAAGGTTGCAACTCCTCACACTTGAGTAAGTTTGCTTGTTTTACAGTTGCTTTTTTCTTTGTGAGACACATAGCATCCATTAAGGAATCTCTGCCAAGTCCTTCCCTGAAAAACCACTGTCATATGCTTATGTATAAATGACATTTGGAATTGGTATTCTTTTAGCAGGAGAATATGGTTCAGGGGCTTGAAGGTATTCTGAGCTCTTTGTGGTCAGTAGATGCCATCAGCAGTGTATTTACACCCTGTCATCCAGGCCACCCAGGTACTGGAATTATTGATGCACAGATAAAACCAATATGTAATCGATAACACATACCAAAAATGCACCCTTTTCATAGTTACATGTAAGCCACAAAGCCTAAGAGAATGGATATAAAAATGCTAAACTTTAAGTTTGCCCATTATATTGAAACAGAACTGCCATGGAATGACCTATGTATATTTGGCAGGAATTTTAATCATTGCCTCACAGAGAACAAACCCACTAAAATTTATAGACCCATGACTCCCTTTGATGATTTGATAAGTTCCTACATGATTTATTTAACATTCATTTATTTTCCAATAAATTTTAATCTACTTTCTACCGCTTTCTAGGATTCTGATACAGAGTTGCAGTAGTTTTATACCCACAAACATGCACACATACATACAACATGCTTGTGGAAGAAAAGTAAGTAATCTAGAAACTACAACTTAAAAAGTGCACATTCTCTGCCTTCTCTCTCCAAATTCCCTCACAGTCTCACTGTTAGATGTTAACCACTATTAATAGTTTGTTATGTCTTCTCCTAAAAAGTCATCTAGTCTAGCGGTTAACTGAGTGCTAGGGCTTTGCAGAACTAAGTGGAGGATGATGGAGATGAGAACAAGAGAAGGCAAAATAAGCAATAGTTCTCTACATAATAAAGAAATATGGATGAAGGGTCCAGGATGTATATCTGCTATATGCTAGGCATTGTTGATTTGCTAACTAGGGATAGATAAAAAGGTAGCACAACAAGTAGATAGTTATATATAAACAAATAAAATTTCCTGATATATTTCTAGGTAAACAAATTTCCCATTTTTCACACAATGACCTATCATATGCATCCTTCCATGGCTATATCTTCATGACCTTTCTTTTTTAAATGGATAGGCCAATACTAATATTTATATATATATATGTTCTTTATTTAATCATGGTCCTTTCATCTAGGTTATCTAATAATTTGTTCTCATATATAATGTTGCAGTGGAAGACAGTGTGTTTTGTTAGAGTTTGTTGAAGTGGATCCCTAGCAGACATATTTTAATTTGGAAAAATGTGCAAAGAATAAAATCCCTTACAAATGATAATACTCCATAAGAATGTACAGAAATATTTCCATACATATGGAGTTGCTGCTTCTGAGAAAGAAGTTGCTCAGAAAAAGAATATTTTAGTTCACAATTCGAAGCAGTTTAAGCATTGGTTTAAGTATTCAAACATAATAACTGAAACAGGGATAAAAGGCAGAGAATAAAAAGAGACAGAACAGCATCAGGTATTAAGGGGTAGTGCATACATTCAATAGCAATCTGTGGCTCATGATATAAGTACACATGAAGGGCAGATAGAGAAAAAAAGAACAACTCAATAAAAAAAGCATGAAACATAAAACTCAGGAGAAGCACAATAAGGTCCAAAGGAAATTTCTATTATTTATTTATTTATTTATGTATGTATTTATTGCATTGGGCAGGTTCCGGGAATCGAACCCTGGTCTCTGGCATGGCAGGTGAGAACTCTGCCTACTGAGCCACCGTGGCCTGCCCTATCACTTATTTTTGACTATCATTTTATATGTTTATTTTTCCGATGTTCTTTGATAATTAAATTATGAACATAGAAAAGTTTCATGATGATGCATCAATTATAGCACTCACTTAATTTAACCTTTAAATGGCTGTGGTGTTCAATTTTCACTTCGCTGTCCTAAGGGAAACCCATGCATATCTGAAACACATTCTCACTTTGTATGATCCAGGATGCATGGATTTCAGTTAACACAGTACTGTGAAAAGTGAGGATTTTCTGTATTATTTTACAGTTAAAAACTTAAATATCTTTTTACTTGATCTTCAAATAATTAAAATGTTTACTTGATTTTTTAATAATAACACTGTCTCCTTCTTTGCCCTCATCTAATAAGATTTGAGGGAGTTTTGGAAAATAATGTAATAGCCTTTCAATCTGAAACAATTATGCAAAATTGTCATATCTGATCTAAAATCTTTCTGTTGCTTTTGCTCAGGGTTTCTGAGTTTGAATAGCTGGGTATAATCATATGTTGTCATACATTATTAGAAATGTGAGATTTAAAACTAAATATGTTGGAGTTTTCTGAATGTTGTTATCATACAACTTAATTCAGCTCCTCTCTTAGGTGGAAAAGGGAGAAGCTTCCTCCATTCTCAGGTACCATTATGTGGTGACCATCCCAGCTGCAGGTTCTATTGAACATGCTGAGATGCTGTATCTGGTTTGAGGAGAAAAATTATGTCTAAAGTGATGAACAGAATGTAGAATGGTGATCAGATAACCACAGGAGGCTTGTTTTCAGTTTGTTCTAGCTGCAGAAGAACTGTGTTTATTTCCTCCTAAGTTAAGTTGGGGAAGGAAGTGAAAATTAGAATAGAAATCAATGAACTTGAGAACAGGAAGCAACAGAGAAAATCAATGAAGCCCTAAGCTGATTCTTTGAGAAGAGCTATAAAGCTAATAGAGTTCTAATCAGAATAACCAATAAAAAAGACATACTATACAAATTACCAATATCAGAAATGAAAGAGGGAGTCTTCATTATTGATCCTAAGTTGCTGCAATGATAATAAGTAATATGGTGAGCAACTTTTTGGCCAAAAATTTAACAATTTAAATGAAATTGTCCAATTTCTTGAAAGACATAAACAAAAAAATTTCAAAGAGAAAGAGATAATTTGAATAGAATCTACTGAACAAATTTAAATAGCAGTTAAAAACTTTATAATAAAACACACTAGATTTGTATGTTCTCATTGGTGAATTCCAACAAAAATTCGTAAAAAAAATAATACCAAATCTATACAATCTGTTCCAGAAAATGTGAGGGAACACTTTCCCAACACCAAAATCAGATAAATATTTTACATGAAAATTAAACTACAAATCAATACCTCTCATGAATAAAGATGTACAAATCCTTAACAAAAGAAAATCCAGCAATATACAAAAAGGATAAAATATAACTAAGGATAAAACATAACCAGTAAGGCATGACTGGTTCAGCATTTTAAAATCAAGCAGTATATTTCATTATTTTAGCAGACTAAATAAGAAATTTTGTGAAATTCTTTGAATGACTTAAAAAAAAAAAGCAAGAGCAAGAGCTTTCAGGGATGCAGAAAAATAGGAACTCTTATTCATTGCAAATGGAAATTGTAAATGGGAATGTAAAATGGTACAGCCACTTTGGAAGACAGTTTGGCAGTTTCTTATAAAGTTAAACATAGACTTACCATATGACTCAACAATCACACTCTGTGTTATTTACCAAACTGATATGAAAACTTATTTCCACACAAAAATCTGCATGCCAATGTTTAAAGCAGATTTATTCATAATTGCCCAAAACCAGAAGTAACCAAGATGTCTTTCAAACAGTGAATGGATAAACAAACTACTGTACATTCACACAATTGAATACTATTCTGCAATAAAAAGTAATGAACTACTAATTCACAAAACAATATATATGAAACATAAATCCATTTTGCCAAATGAAAGAAGCCAGGCAGAAAAAATGCTATGTAATATATGATCTCAGTTATACAACATTCTGAAAAGGCAAAACGATAGGTAAACAATCATTGGCTGCCAGTAGTTTGTGAGTAAGGGTTGAATAGCTGAGGCACAGGAGAAATTTTAGAAAGCTACAACTATCTATATGATGATATGGTGGTGGATATATGATGCCATGCTTTTGTCAAAGCACATAGAACTTCATAGCACAAAGAATGAACTTAATGTAGCAAATTGAAAACAATTCAACAGGGAAGCTGGAGGATCCCAGAATGGAATACAGACTGACGAAAAGCTAGTTGCATTATTAATAAATGCTATGATGCACAGAAGAGAATCGGGGGAAGGGACTGATTCAGGTGACCTAGGAAATGTCTTTTAACAGTTCACTATATATATACACAGGTATAGATGCACACATTCATGTACATTGCATACTGGGATTGAACAAATAAGGAAATGGATGACAGATGGTGGGAGCCATGCTTCTCATTATTGGCTGAGAGAACATAGGAGAAGGCTAGAAGAAGAAGGGAGAAGGCTCGAGGAACCATGTGGTACTGGATGAAAATCAGAGACAACTGAACACTTCATTTTTCGCTTTAGATAGAGATGGATTGATGGATATAGAAGCAATTATAGACGTGTGTGTATACATGTGTTAGTATATATACATAGATCGCCTCGCTCTGTCTGCTGAGAGGGCCAGAAATAGTGACTAATCTGGTAGCAATATAAATATCCCGTGCTCAGATCTCATTTTCCAGTATCATTCTCCAACAAAAGGAACCAAGCCTCCTTATAGAAATGGCTGATTCTGCAGATAGTGCAGAGCATATGCAAAATGAGCCTGGCATAACTTACAGTGTTAGAAAGCAAGGACATCACAAAAACCACAGAATGGAAGCATGTCAATGGGACAAAGGATCCATCTGAAAGAGCCCCCAGTGACCAAAGCTGTAACAATTCAAGCCAAAAATAAATAACATTGTACTGGATTATAACCCCAAGTAGAAAATAAACCTCTATGAATCCAAACTTATATAAATAAAAAAAAAAATGAGGGCGGGGAATTTTCCTTATAGAACACTTCCAAAAAATTTAACTAACATTCCTCTTCCATGGAATGAGTTTAATGTCCCTCCCTACCCCTTGAGTGTGGGCTTCACTTAGTCACTTACTCTAACTAGTAGCATATGGAAGGGGAGGCTAAAAAGTCAGTGCAGAGTGGAAACACATAGCAATGACTGCATTGGCCAGTTGATCAAGTTGGCAGCATTTACATTTGATAGAATTTTATGAGAATGATACTTCAATTCTGTGGTCCACCTCCCCAAAATCTATAACCCCAGAGTAATCATGTGAAAGACACTAGAGAAGTCCAAATTGAAGATAATTTTACAAAACACCTGACCAGTACTTAACCAAACTGTCAGTCATCAATTACAATGAAAGTCTGAGAGACTATCATAGGCCAAATGAGGCTAAGGAGGCAGAATGACTAAATGTGGTATAGAATCCTGGATGGGATTCTGGAACAGAAAAGGCACAAAAAAAAATTAAGTAAACTACAGACATCTGAATAAAGTGTGAGATTTAATTAATACTAACATAGCTAAATTCTTTACTTTGTGGTTCCTCAGTTTTGACAAATGTACCATAAGATGTTAATGACAAAGGGAAACTGGATGAGGTATATATGGAGACTATTAGTAATATTTTGCCAATTTCTGTAAATCTAACACTAGTCTAACGTATCAAAGAATGTTTCTTTTTAAACAATTCCTCTCAATACTACAGAACTACACTCACATTCACAGAGAGAATGCTCAAGGACATGAGATACAGTGTGAAAAATTCTCAGTATGACCCTCAGCATTTTTTGGAACCTGTTAGAGCAATGTGAGGCTTTGGTAGCATTGTATTAATTGAGGCTTAGACTTTGAATATAATACAGTTAGTAAGCAAAGAAGCAGGGAATAAAATTCCTTTATAAAGATTCTGACGCTAAGAACACACATCCCAACACAGATTAGTCTTATAAGGGGACAAGAAGGACACACTAAAGATGATTTGGATGGAAGCAAGAACAATTCCTTACCTTCACTGATCAATGGTTTTTACCAGGTCAGGAACGGATCAAAAGAAGTTGAGAGAATCACCTGAAGTCACGTGGCATTTTGTATATTTGTATAGAAAATAAAAATATTCATGTTTTTAGTTTTTGTTTTTAAAGCCCTCCTATCTGGCAAAGTATTTGCTAAGTGTCAATTATACAAAGATGAATATGATTACCTACAACTCAAGAAATGTATTTAAATATATGTAATTATTGTGCTATATATAAACTTGGATAAGTTATATAAATAGAGGCTTGGATAAAATGTGACAGAAAAATTAGTAGAAAAGTAATGGAAGTCATGGACAGTGCTGCCTAGTGTAGTTGAGGAAGAGCTCTCACAGAATAATTTTTAGTTTTATAATATTTGTCTGTCAAGTTCGCATCCTTTTCTTATTCAGACTGATGAAGATGGAAGTACACATAAGCCATCAGCGCTTCGCTTCCCTACTGAAATATCATGGTTGTCTTTAGCAAATGCAATTGTGTAATTGTTTGTTTTGTGAGCTGAAGTAGCTGCTTTACTCATGGAACAATGTTTTTACTTGAAAGAGTGACTGATAGAAAAACTAATTTTTCATATCTAAGGATTTCAGATAGTTCCTCATAAGTGAACAAGGTGAGACTGTCAATTCAAGAAAAATCACTGATTGTATTTGAAGCCAATGATAATATATGAACTTTCAAGGGGAAATTGGGATTTGGAAAACTTATATCTACCAGGATGGGTTTTCCATAATTTAGGAACTTTCCTATGAGATTGGTGGTGATATCGACAAATGTAACTGTTGGTATTGCATACTAAATTATGTTAACATTGTAACTCAGGAAACCAATATTTTCCAAATGACCAATACATGATGTTAACAAAATTATGCAATGGATAAAAGATCCATTCAAAATGCAGTAAAAACAAATAGATTGTTATACAGTAGAATGTGTAAAGTTAATTGACATGGTTCCAGATTCTATATTGCAACTACTTTGTGTTTTGGTGTGGTAACCAAAAGAATATCCATAATTATCTGAAAAAGACTATTAATATACTTATCTCTTTGCCAACTAGGTTTAGGCATATCTTTGTATACTTCAACCAAGATCACATATTGCAACAGATAGATTACCAAGCATTAAAGCAATTCAGAAAAATGCAAAAATATGCCACTCTCTTCTTTATATTCTTTGTTATAGAATATATAGTTATGCTTATAAAATGTTACTTTTTGCTAATCTGTTATAGAGTTATTTCTATTATTTCAAAATGATTTAGTAAGAATAATCCAAAAAATTATCATTTGTAATATTTAACACAGCAAGAATCTACAAATAGGACCTATATCAACAAATACTCTTTGAATACAATATTTTTTTAAATGTGTAGGGTCCCATAAAACAATTAGTTAAAAAAAAATTTTTACTTTACAAGTCCTTGCATCCATTAACCATGCAAACTCACTTAAGCTGTAAACCATTTAATTATATTGAAAATAATTCTGGAAACTAATGCAACAGTTTATGAATACATATTTTCACTGCTCTGTAAGTATCTATACTCAAATGTTTAGTTTATTAACATTATTTCTGCAAAATATTGTTATATTCTGGACAATGTCAGTTCTGTGGCTCTGTCTCAAATTTATCAATTGCAGGGTTTCATGGATCACCTTCAATGACCTTTCAGTGACATATTTGCTGATCTGATGTCATATAAAGGAAAGACAAGAAGTGTATGTAAATCAGTAAACTTAAACACATGATTGTTATTTGAGGATAATATTTCAACATGTGTTAGAAATTTAATGAGGTTTTGTTTTCAGTCAAATAACGCTTAGGTAGAAATATATGTAAATTAGGCTTGAGAAATAGTATTTTTTCCCAATGAATCTTATTTAAGATTCAGACAAAGAAGTAGCAATTTATAAATTATAGTAAGTGAATTCAGTTGGACATCACATCTGTAAATTCAGGCAACCAAAAATTAGGAAAGGATAAATTGTAAATTGATTAATTGGTTTAGGAAAAAAAATCATAGAAATTATTGAGGGCTGCTACAGCAATATGTAGAATTCTTTCAATCCAAAAATATTTTGGTTAGTGAAATGAAGAAAGAAATCATTCTACATTAAAGAATATACTGTAATTTTATTCTGCTCTCCAGGAAAAAGACGGAATATACATCACAGCCATGGCAATAAAGCTCCCCTAGCATGAGGCCATGTTTCAGAGACTAAAATTGTAATTGACTTGAAAAAATCAATCAGGCCCATTGAGAGTAAATACATGAAGTTACAATCATGATGGATGGCTGAGAATGGGCCTCCCATTCGATCTGTACTAGGGATAATGGAGCTAAAGTTTTATGTTACTTTCTTTAATACTATTTAGTTTGATATTTTCATTTCCCTTCTTGGTTGTCCAGCACACACCAACCTATGTGCTCCCGAGGGAGAACTTTGTATCTAGATTTCAATGTGACGAAATGATACATTTTTAATCTTTAACTTTTGATGTGATAAAATGATGCATTTTCTTCTGTTTTTACATTCAAAGTAGCAATGTGTACCTTGAATGCAAAGGAAAAGGAAATAATGGGGTGAAGTGGAGAGGTGGCGGCTCCGGCCATGCCCTCCAGCCTAAGACCACCAGGAACCTAAGATTGAACAGGTTGGATTTATTACATATTGCTGTGGGGAGAACACCCACCATCGGGAAGTATGATGCCTCCATAAGGTGTTAGAAAGGAGTTTTTATAGCATTACGACTTGTGGCAGGTGTTTTGGGGAGATTTTAAGGAAGCAGGGCTTTACTATGGGTAGGATGCCATCACAAGTGCGCGTGATAGTATGATTGGGCATTTAATAAACGTGGTGTAGAAGAATGGAAGGCTAGACTGAGGCTAAAGCTGAAACAGATAATGGAACAATAGCCATTCACGAAAGACAGCATAGGAGAATGCTTGGTCATTTTGTGATTTAGACAATACCCCGGTTTTGTCTGTGTCCAGACATGATTACAGAGTGGACTTCTTTTTGTTATAACAAAATAAACATCTGGTTGTAGGATGACCTTGTCTTTTGTTCAAGTTCTGTGAAAATATGTCTAACAGGAGAACACTAAACCCAGCTCCTGGGTGTCCAGAGGTGCTTTGATACAACCGGGGAGGCACATATCTGATAGTGCTTGCTAGGCCGTCACTTGAAGTTTGATAGGAAATTTATTAAAATTCAGATGATCAGTGATCTCTTATGTCTCCAGGTTTTTATTCTGCTTCCCACGTGATCTGTAGCTTTTCTGCCTCCCCAAAGCTCCTACCTCTTCCAACCCAAGATGGCTGAAAACTATAATTTATCTACAATCTCGACCCAAGTTCAATAACAAAAGGAAATTTTTCAGATATCAATACATTTGAAAAGGTTTTGCTTATTCTGAAATATTCACGATCATTTTGCAGTACCAGCATTTGAAATTCAATGTGAGGAAGCGTCACATACTGGGCTATGCAGAATGCAGCCAGATTCAGTGTGGAGACAGGTGACCCACTTGGGAGTAGGGAGGAGAAGGGTGCCTTGGATGGGGAAGGCTTCACAAAGAAGAAAATATCTGATGAAGCTATTTATCTTCCTATTTATTAGATTAACAATTGAAGCAATTCCTCTGAGCTTAACCTAAAATAATCTTCCCTAAATCCTCATTGTCTATAAGACCAAATCTTTAACATGGCTTTTGGACCTTACATCCTATGGCAGCTTTATTTCTTCAGACTTTAATTTTTAGTACATATATATATATATATATATATATATATACTATCTCCTGGCTACTTAGTTCCCAATTCCAGGATTTTTTATTACCATCTTGACTATTCCTTCTTCCCTTTCTTCCTTTCTTAGATTCCTCTTATAGGAAGTCTTAACATCCTAGAGAGATCTCTCCCTGCTCTATATGTACAACAAATGTCATAGACTTTATTTTGGAAGGTGATAGGGTTTTGTATAGTAACAATGAGGAAACACTGCTGATAAATTTTACATTTCTTGCATTGCTGCTTATATTTTAAGTTTGTGCTTAATATCACGATTAAATTTGATTGCTGAGTTTTTTAAGTAGTTTAACAAATACTTATTGATTTGATTTGCTGGAATGCATGTTATAATAAACCGGCCTTGTATCTTTGTTCATAATCTACTTATGGTTTCTTTTAAGTCTGTCAGGGATACTATTTCTTTTTTAAAATATTTCTGAAGAAGTTTGCTGAGAAATTTGTAAACTTTCTATAGTTTATCACTGAATATTTAGATAAGGATTATTAGATTATTATTAAAGATTAATACTAAAGATGATTCAATAATTATTATTAAAGTGTTTTGGATTTTTTGTTCCACATTTTTTCTTACTCATACCCCATATTCTAGTTTGCTAGTTACTGGAATGCAATATACTAGAAACAGAATGGCTTTTAAAAGGAATTTAATAAGTTTACAGTTCTAAGGCTGAGAAAATGTCCCAGTTAAAGCAAGTCTATAGAAATGTCCAATCTAAGGCATCCAGAGAAAGATACCTTGATTCAAGAAGGTCAATGAACTTCAGGGTTTCTCTCTCATTTGGAAAGGCACATGGCAAACATGGCGTCACCTGCTAGCTTCCTCTCCAACTCCCTGGGAGAAGTTTTTCTTCTTCATCTCCCAAAGTTGCTGACTGGTAGAATCTTTGCTTCATGGTTCTGTGGCGTTATCTGCTCTCTCAGAATCTCCAAAAGTCACTGGCTGATGGATTCTGTGTTTCTCTCAGCCTTGTGACTCTGCTCAGCTCTGCTGTGGCTTTCTCATCGTTCTTAAAAGGCACTCGCTGCTTTGTGGTTCTACAGCATTTTCAGGCTTGCTCCAGAACACTTCTTCTTTAATAGGATTCCAGTAAAGTAATCAAGACACATGTAGAATGGGTGGAGACATGTCTCACTTAATCAGGTTTAATACCCACACTTAATTGAGTCACATCTCCATGGAGATAATCTAATTAAAGTTTCCAACATATAGTACTGAATAGGGATTAGAAGAAACAGCTGCTTTTACAAAAATGGGATTAGTATTAAAATATGGCTTTTCTAGGGTACATAAATCCTTTCAAACTAGCACACCCCATCAAAAATAAAAGAATTTTAAAAGTATGTCACTTAATCAGGTATTTTCAAGTATTCTTAATATCAAGAGAAATCTACCTTGAACCAGCATTGATGGTGAAGAGTTTGTATCCTCTCCTAAGGTTTCCTTGCAACTAGCATGTCTGCAAAGACGTTTGGTCTCTTTAATGTCTCTCTGGGTCCCTGTCCATCTCCCAAGTCACTTCTCCCTGGTGAGCAAGGAGTGTCTTCCTCTGATGGTGAGTGTGGGAGGAGGAACCCAGGCACTGCCTAGGAACCAGGAGCCCAGCTCCACCCCTCCTTGCTTTAAGTTCTACAGGAGCAGCCCATGGAGGCCCAGAACTGATGAGTAACTGACTAGTTCTGGGCCCCGTCAATGTCTGTTTTGTCATCCGTTAAGAAGATATTTTGGTTTCTCACCTGCCTTTTCTTTTTGAGTTCTTTCTGAATGCTGTATATCTCAGATGGAGAAGAGTAATGTTCCTTCATTGGGTTTGCCTAACAGAGAGCTTAAGCTAAAAGGAGACTCAGCATGCAGAGGGAAAAAAAATAATGAATTATTTCAGCGAGAACATAGTAGGCATGTTCAGAAAACATTCCTTGACAAGTCCAAGGTGAGCCTCCAGGGGGTCTGAGGAAAGGGGTAAAATGATAATGGGCAAGAGGAGTAGATGGTTTGGGAAGAGGCAGACTTCTAGACATAATTACATAAATATTATCTAGGTATGGAGTAGGCTAAATGAAAAAGTCACTAAAAAATTAATGAGACCTATTTACAGGAATGCTGTTTTGTTTTTAACTTCGCTCTTCTGTAATAGTTTAAATTGTATTGATTTCTACTGACAGTTCTCATAAAATTTATATTGTGTTAGAATTGGAGTAAGAATTTGAGATTTTCTGACAACATAATCAGAACATTCAAGCAAAAGTGATGTAGTACCCAAATTTTGGATTTGTGTGAGAAGGCTGACTAATTTAGAGCATTCTTTGAACAGTTACATTATGAAAGTTATAATTAAGGTACATAAGCTAAAGTTAAGGATAATCATCCTTTATCATAGAAATGTCAAACATCAACTGAATCATCTCAATGATAACTGCTTTCTTTCTTTGGCATTTAACCTAGAATAAGCACTTTTTTAGAAAAAAAAATAAGCACTCTAACAAGCATTTAAAAGTTTTCTCAGGAATCCTGGAATTTCCAGTGAAGAGTACAGTTTGAATTCTGTTGTGTGTTTCAGGTAGGCATCCTGCTCAGAGAGCTCCTCTCACACCTAGTCTATAAAGGAACCTCCACATGTGTCAATAAATTATAAGAGAAGCTGTGACTGAGAACCCTCAGAAACTGATAAATTCTGTTAGAAAATTATTAAGCTCCAACTTGTTTCTGCTGCTTTTTACATTGCTCCTTTTTATTATATTTTCAAATATTTTTGAATTAATAAAGAAAATACATGTAACCTATGTAGTTATAATCTATATAGATTACCTACATAGTTGAATTAATAAATGAAAATACATGTAACCTATATAAGCCCATGATAGATACTCACAAACCCCCTATTTAACTCAAGAACTAGACTATTTCCAATGTTTGAAACAAGTCTTGATTATTCTGGCCAGACAAAACTGGATCTATTAAATAATGGAAAACTCAGTAAAGACAATACAGACGGGAAAAACCTGAGGTGACTTTTGAGGCAAGATTAAGGCAAGATTAATACTATTAGGTCTAGGAACGATAAGAACACATGCACAAATTTGCATTTTAAGGCTGTCTAGTTAGTGAAAGCAATATTTTAGGCATATCATGCATATATTTATTTTCCACAGAAATATTTATTTTATCCTTGATAATTCACACTTTATTATTTGAGACAGGTATAATCCACATTCTACTATGCTAATAAATACTGTGGAGGTGGAAGGTAACAATTAGCCAATAAACAAGTAAAATACAATGTAATTCACTCATTTTAAGTCCCCAGATGTGAATTTCTCAGGCTTCCTTTGACTTGCCTAAGATTCCTTTTTATTTTGTGATTTCAGACCTCATATATTACCATCTTTGGGGTATAGTATAAAGTTCATTTGTTTTATTCAACTTTTGGCTCTGTTGTGTTTTTGTCTCTTTAGCTGAACAAATCCATACTTCCTTGGATGAAGATATTGATTTTCTGGTTCACCTATTGTCAGTAACCTATAATTCAGATGGTTGGAATCTTTACCCATTTGAAAACTGCTATATATTTATCAGTAGAGACAAAACAAACAAACTCACATAGGAATATCAAATGCAATAGTTTCCTCTCACTTAGGAAGAAGCATTATTCTTCCATTACCTCCTGTTGGTTTTCTTTTTCTAAGCATATTTGCTTCAATTTCTGGTATTGATTACAGTCTTCATGAGCTGCCCAACCATTTGCCTGTGTGATCAGCAGCATGGGCTGTTTCATCCGTAGTTTTCTGTGAGATTCCATTTCCATAACTGTCGTCTAGGACTCTAGCTGATTGGAAGTGACAAGAGCTGACATACTTGTCATAAAAAACTTCCCATTGAAATCAGTGTGGACCCTCCCTCCCGCCGCTGCCCAATATTGTTCTTGTACATATTTTTATACTACCAACTTCCCTATCTCGTTTGAGTTAGTCATTGATATATTTTTCTGGCGATCCCAATCAATTGCAAACTTAGACTTAGAGGGTATGTTTTGTTTATTTCTGTATTACTAAAATTGTTTAGACAGTGAATGGCATCTGCGCACAAGTCACTAAAGACACAGTGATATAATGAAGAATGTTGGAACAGAGACCTAGTGCCCTGTCATCTGAGGTCTGTCTCCCCATTGTGGTGTGCTTGCAGTGTGGTAACAAATTAGAAATATTACTGTGATCTGGCCTTATAAACAAACAGTTTCTCTTACGATCTTGAGAAATAAGGCCTTTCCTCCAAAACATTTTTTCTTGCCAACAATGAGTCTTGAATGTGAACTTGAAGGCTTTATGTGACTGATTTTAAAATTCAAAACTGAAAGCCCCAAATCCTCAAGTTTATAATCAACTACTGTCTTTGACAGGAGCAATGTAGGGGTTGCCTTAGGACTGTGCATAGGCTTCTTTATTGTCTCTGAGTGTCTGAGCTCAAAGATAGGTGGTTGCATTACTGGGATGGATGACAATTTCTAGGTATTAGTTTGCTTTAATAACATTGTGACTCTGTATGAACTTAAGGTCAGGAAGACAATTCTCCCATCATTTTTACATTAGTGCTCACAGAGGAATTTATAACGTGATCACATTACAAATAGTTTTGTGAACTAAGCTAACATTTTGGACTAAACATTTTGGATGAGAGAATGTACAGAGCAAATTTTTAGGCAGATAATATTGTGTAGCGAACATATAATTTTATGTGTATTATTTTATTTGAGTCAGAAGACATGCAACTGCTTAACAGAAGGAAAAGAATGGGTTCAGAGTTCAAAATGTGTTTTCTCCTGGATTTAACAACTGTTAGTTTAATCTAACAAACTATAATCCAACCATTCAGAAGAAGCAACTGCAAAAAAGTTTGACTGATAGATTTAGGGCGGCATGTGATAATAAATGTTTATTGTATTCTTGGCACTGTTCCATCTTCCCAGTTTCTGTTTCTTGAGAATGTACTGATTGCTATCAAGGAACTTGTACCAAGTTTTCAACATTTACATATGCCCAGGAAACTTGTAAATCTTGTGGAAAAGCTGCATTTATATATTCAGTTGAAAGGAACATAAAATTGTGGTAGTAAATTTTTAATGAGAGGAAGCCTTCTGTAGATATAAAAAAGACAGGTGTTCTTGCACATGGATTAGAAAGGCCTATCAAACATAATTTTGATTTCATGAATGTTATTTGGAAAGATCCAAGAATCAAGACAAGAAAGTCTGGTACTGTATAAATATGAAGTGCTAACAAGAAAAATTTGAAAGGAGATTCACCAATTTGACTTGAGTTATCTATGTGAAAACTGAAAAAATGCTATAAATACCTACATGTAGTCTTCATATATGACAAATTATCAGGGCATTTGGACATATCTGACTAACCGGATGCTATAGTTTTTATTGAAGTTTGGGTATTATGACTAGACCACATGCTCTGTAAAGTAGAAAAATTCTTGGCCTTATCTAGTTCAGTATTGCTAACTCACTGATAAAGAAACTGAGATAAGGCTTATTCAGTCAACCTAAGGTAGAGCTGGAACTGGTTCGAATCTTCTGACTACTAGTAAATAGCTCTTTGTATTGTCTGCTCAATTCAGTGTTATTAAACAATTTTTGTTGAATATATTGAATTAGTAAAATGTTTTTGTGACATAATGACAGAAAACCCCAAGGGATGGCTTTTTTATTGCCCAGACATGCTTCTGGGACTCTGAAGGTAGGAGATGAGCCAATCTCTTAAGATATTAGAGGCAAGAAAAAAAAAGTATCGTCTTGTTTTCCTAGGGATGGTATAACAAATTACCACAAACTAGATGGCTTAAAACACCGATTGTCTCACAGTTTTAGAGGCCAGAATTCCAAAATCAAGGTGTCTGCCAGGCCATGCGCCCTTTGAAACTTATAAGGGAGTCTCCTTTCTTGCCTCTTCTATAGGTTCTGGAGTTTGCTAGGATTCCTTTGTATCCATTGGCTTGTGCTTGTATCACGCAGATTCCTTTCTCCACTTGACCTTCTCACTTGTGTCTGTTCTCCCCTTTTTATAAGAATGCTAGGCATAATGGATTATGGGTCTTACCCTACTTGAGTAGGAATCATTTTAACTGATTGCATCTTCAAAACCAGATTTCCAAATAAGAAACAAAACAGAGTTAGGACTTGAACATAATTTTTAGGAGGACAGAATTCAATCCAGAACAAGGACAGTCTTCTCTCCATCCTTGCATTCTCAATGTCCTCCTCTTGGCACATACTCCTCTCCACAGACCAGCTTTCTTCCCTTCTCTGTGCCATTATATTTGAGTTATGCCATCTGTCTCCACAGCAGCATGTGCCTGCCTCTGCCTTTAATTCACCTTCACTCCTAGCTGCAGACACTGAAACGTGCTCCTGTGGCCTCCAGTGATATTCTAGGGTGAAACAGACTGGCCTCGCTTAAGTCAGTAGTGTTAAATGGGCCCAACCAATTCATTTCAGCTTATGAGACTTGCCTTTGGTTATGATGGGGGATTTGCAGAAAAGATGAATATAGAGTGGGAAGACACTGCAGAAATAATCTGATAAAACTCACTCCTTCACTCAACCAACATGTACCTAGGGCACATATTGTGTACCAGGCACTGAGTTTCTAGGGGCAAACAAAAGAGTCGAAGTCCTTGGCCCCAGTGGACTTGCATCATGACCTAGAAGATACCAAGATAGGTGTTGAGGGTACATGTGACAACAAGATATATTATCTGACATCCAAAAATTTAGAGTTAATAACTTACACACATATAAGATCCCAAGTCAAGAAATCTAACAATCGAAGAGATAAAAGTTCTTTATAATTCCCCTTTTATGACATTATCAAATCAAATCTATCAACATTGTTTTGTACCTAATGTGCAGTATTCTAGGTGTTTCATGGGGTACCAAGGAAGAATAATCCATGTCATATTGCCAAAGAGATGGGGTTTTGCCTGGGAAATAATTTACACAGAGGACAAACATAGAGTATTAGAGTATATGTGGTGAAGTTTATGCATAGTCATAAATGTAAAGTGCACTCAGCAGAAAGACAAAATATCTATGGGTGGAGGTCACTAAGTTAAGCCATCAAAGGACACTTGAAAATTCACCTCAGATTCTAATGTGTGCATGATTTATTTATGAAAATCATTTTGGTTCTAGTGATTTTTAACCTATCTAGTGAAAGCATAAAGCAATGTTGTTATTTTCCTATTAATGCTGATTATAGAAATATGTTAATCATGAATGAGTATAAAAAAGGAAATATGAGAAATGGGTTGCACACCTGGCAGGTGTAGGGTTGCAGGTATTTGTGATATTATTTTTCAGTAAAGATTATCTAAAAAAAATTGACAAATGAATGTAAGTGTTTTACAAAAGGCAGAAGATGGGGAATACTGCCATGGGTCAGGGCCAAAGGGCCATTTATAAAAGAAGAAGTAAATTTTGTCTTTCCATTGAAACAGTTGACTTTAGGCTTAGTCAGTAGGCAGTACTAGGTTAAAATCCAGGAAGGCCAATAGAAGCTGGAGAGTCAGGAGCAAATGAAGTCAAAGGCGCAAGTAAGAGGAAAATTGAGGTCCTAGGTATGCAGAATTCTTATTTGCAAAGAACGCATCTGTGATGATGCATTGAAAGCTCAGTTCACAAAATTTTAGTCTTTACAAAGCTTGAGCTTAAAAAAAAAGTCAGATTCTTAATGCAGAATATTAAGTACAAACTTTATCAAGATGGAAATAGGCTTTCTGTCCATGAAAATGACCATTCAGAATAGAGGTGACATTTCTAAGAACAGGCTTCACGTGTACTAAAAAAATGCTTGAGGAATATTTTGATTACTTGGAGGTAAGAAGAAAAGTGAAAAATTGATTTCAATCTTATTATGATGGTTAGTCTCTTCTCCCTGAACCTCACCACCTCTTCCTTTATTTCACCCTTTCTTTATGTCTACCACCTTCTCTTCAAGGCATGTGTTATATAGTCTCTTTTATGTTTTATAATGTTTGTTCGGGGGACTGTGTATATTATCTCAAGCCAAACTACAGAACTAGAAATTTCCTGTTTTCATTGTAGTGCACAACATTTTAGAACAGAAAATCTGGATTAAGGAATTCTTAACCACTGCCTTATTTTTTTTTCCTTTTTCCTGGAGAAATCACTGTTCTCCCCAAATGAATTATGTAGGAGACTGCTATGTAACATTCCTAATTAGGGAGATCTGTGACATTCTTTGCTCCTTTTCTCTAGGGTCTGAATATTTTGTGGGAAAGACTACATTTATGTGTGCAAAAAGAGAAGAATATTGCTGTGAGGGCACAAGGTTTTTGAGCCCTTCTTCTAAGGTAGATCCCAGAATTAACTGTCAAGCATAGTTAAAATAGAGTGAAATGGTACAAAATAATCACTTGTATATTTAAAGTCTAGCCTTGAGTTCTTTTTTTTAAGTTTATATTTTTGCATTTAACATAACTATATATTCAATTAACTTTCCAGACAAAGTTATGACCTCCAAAATACTCACTGAATGACAAGAAAATGATTGACTATTATGCCCCTTGACATGAACTCTTTTTAAATATTTTTTTATTGAGATATCTTCACATACATACACTTGCATCACTCCAGAAAAAGAAATAAAAAGAAAAAAGAAAAAAAACTCATACATCCTGTACCTCTTAACCCTCCTTCTCATTGACTATCATTATTTCAATCTACCTGATTTTTTTGCTTCTTACCCCCCATTATTTATTTATTTTTTATACTTTTTTATTTACTTATCTGTCCATACCCTGGATAAAAGGAGCAGCAGACACAAGGTTTTAAAATTGCATGGCCACATTGTAAAAGCTGTAGTTACACAGTCATCTTCAAGAATCAAGGCTGCTGGAATAGTTCAACAGTTTCAGGTGCTTGCCTCCAACCACTCCGATACACCATAAACGAAAAAGGGATATCTACATAATGCATAAGAATAACCTCCAGGGTAACCTCTTTACTGTTTGAAATCTCTCAGCCATTGAACTTTATTTTGTCTCATTTCTCTCTTCCCCCTTTTATTCAAGAAGACTTTCACAATCCCTTGATGTTAGGTCCTGGCTTATCCTGGGAGTCCTGTCCCATGTTGCCAGAGAAATTTACACCGATAGTCATGTCCCACATACGGGGAGGGCAGTGAGTTCACTTGCCACAATGGCTTAGAGAGAGAGGCCATATCCGAGTGACAAAAGAGGTTTTCTGGGGGTGACTCTTAGGCATAATTATAGGTAAGCTTATTAGGAATAATTTTCATAAGGGCGAACCAGAAGATTGAGGACTCAGCCTATTGAATTGGTTGTTCCCACTGCTTGTGAGAATATCAAGAATTCCCCTAATGAGGAAGTTTATTTATTTATTTATTTAAAATTTGCATATGGGCAGGAGGCACCAGGGATCGAACTCCAGACCTCCAGCACGGCAGGTCAGAGCTCTGCCTGCTGAGCCATGGCAGCCACCCATGAGGAAGTTTAATACCTCCTTCTTTTTTCCCAGTCCCCCAAGGGACTTTAGACTTGAGTTCTGAGAGAGCCTCTGTTGTGTTATGTCTTAGAGTGGTTTCTGCTAAAGACAATCCAGCCAGGCAGATGTGAGAATGACATGAGCAGGGCAAGGTAACTTTCCCTTGCCGTCTCTGCACAGTCTGTGGAAAGCTGCTAGTGTGCTGCTAAAAATACAAATCACATGCGACATTTTAAATATGAAATGTGTTCAGCACAAAAGCCTTGGCTATTTTTAAGTCAGGTTCCACTTTTATTGGCTTGATCTCCACCAAGGACATTAGTGAAATATCTTCATTGAAGATATCACGGGTGGATTTCCAACCAAATTGTTCATCATTCCCTTCCTGAAAGCATACACACAAACACATACCACATATACACACACAGCATACATATGTGTATACACAGCACACAAGTTTAGGACACACAAAAACACATAGCATACATGCACAGCATACACAAACACAATGTTCAAACAAAACACATACACATGAAGCACACACATGCCCACCTGCTCTGTGTTCACTTATGACTACACATCCTACAAGAAATTGACTTGTAGTTCAATACAGAGTTCTTCTGTTATAAAAGTCAGCATTCTCTTATGTATTAGGAAACTAGATAAAGCTCAAATTCCACAGTATCCCATAACAACCATCACAAACTAATACTGAAACGCCTAAAGACAACTACAATTTATACCTTACTTAATATGACTCTCTTAGTTTACCCCATGCAGTAGGGTAAGCACATTATATCAGGAAGATTTGGTCTTCTACAAAGCAGTGGTTTTCACAAAGTCCCTTCATATTCTGCCTGTCAATAGGAGATCTCCTAAAGGCTACAGCCCAGTCCTGGGTTACTAAAATTCTTTTAATCACCAAATCCATTAGACTCTTTATAACCTTTTAATTACTTAAATTCTTTGCAACTCTTGACACCATTGGCCATACCCTCCTCAAAAGTCCTCTACTGCTCTCTTTCTGGACTTTTTGTTTATCTATGACCACTGAATGACTAACCCCAACTATGCTGGTTTGAAATGGTTATGAACCTAGAAAAGCTACTGCTTTTGTTCCTAATATCATTTTGAGGAGGCAGACCTATTGTTTAGGTTAGGGTCTTCTGATTGGATTGTTTCCATTGAGATGTGACCCTGCCCTTTCAAGGTGGGCCTTAATCCATTTACCAAAGTCCTTCAAAAGAGCTCACTTATGGCTGCGAGGAGCCAGATAGAAATACCCTGGGGGCTAAGCAAGGACACAGATATAGCCCAAGGGAAATTAAGAGATGAAGTCCAGAGTTAGCCCCAGAGAAGCTAAACAAAGGTCCAAAGATGCTTAGAGAGAAAGCCACTGTAATCAAAAGCTGGAAGCACCAAGCTGAGAGCAAGGACCTCAGACACCAGTCACCTGCCTTCTCAGCTGGTGGAGATGTTCCAGATGCTGGCTGCCTCTCCTCTGAGGAGATATCCTATTGTTGGTGCATTAATTTGGATATTTTTATGGCTTTAGAATTGTAAATTTGTAACCTAATAAATCCCCTTTATAAAAGCCAATCCATTTCTGGTATATTGCATTCTGGCAGCATTAGCAAACCAAAACACCGACCAAGAAATGCAGCAGCTGAGACAATGGATTTCATGCCAGTTTGCCTGTGTCTAAACCTTGCTCACTAGCATTGCCAACTTTTAGGTAATATAGTAGACCTCTCTGTGCCTCAGGTTCCTCATCAGTAAAACAAGGAAAATGCCAGAACATTGATTTTATACATGTAAAGTACTGGAAGACTGTTGGAATACAGGTTTTTCCCCTAAGTGCTAGCTAATGGTATTCCCTCAACGTACACTCATTTGAAGATCACTACTTAACACTGGTATTGTTCAGATTTTTGTAATTGCCCACTCTTTTTTCCTTTTAAACACTTTGTTCATATTTTTTCCACTTCTGAGGCTTCCACTGTGAACTCCATGCTGATAAATCGCGAAGATCCCTGTACCCACCCTCCCAAGCTTGATACTCATCTCAACTTCAAACTTAATAGAACAGAAGCCATGATCACTTCTCTTGAATGTGCTTCTCTTCTGGTACCTTTTACCACCATTGATGTGACCAGATAGAAACCTAAGTAGAATACAGAAACATCCTAAGAAATTTGAGAACAGTCCTTTAAGTTCAAATCAAAGACACTGGTATTTTTCATAGTTGTAGCCCACTTCCTATTCTCTTTGCTTCTGCCTTGGTTCAGGTTTTCATTTTCTCTTGCCTGGACTATTTGTTAAAATAGCCTCCTAAACTGTCTCCACCCCTGTAGAATTTAATCCCTCCAATCTATTTCCTTGATTTGTGCAAGCCTTTATGTGCCAGGACTGCTGTGATAAATACCATATAGTAGGTTGGCTTAAAGAACAAGAATTTATTGTCTCAAGGTTTTGGAGGCTAGAAGTATAAAATCAAGGTCTCAACTGGCCATGCTTTCTCCTGGAATCAGTGTCCTTGTGCTAGTCTTGCCACAATCTTTGGGATTTCTTGGCTTGCATTTCTGCCTATGGGCACATGTCAGTCTGTCTCCCATGCAGCTTTCTCTGATTTCTGACTTCTGGTTTCTTCATCCAATTTCATTTGCTTATTTGGATTCCACACCTATGGATTAAGGCTCACCCTGATTCAAGTTGGCCTTATCTAAAGATCCTGCTCACCAATGAGCCCCCACCCTGACTCCCCTTAACACATTCAGAGACACTACTTACAGATGGGCTTACACCTACAGTGGACTCCAACATGAACATATGTTTGTGGAGCACATGAATCAATCCCCAACAGGGATGGAAGTGTCTTTTCTTAAATGCAAGTCATCAGATCTTCCCCATTCCTAAAAGTCTTCCACTGCTCCCTTTTTATCTCTAGAATAACATCCCCCAAACTAAAATGTCTTCAATAATCTGACCTTCGTTCATTTCTCCAGGTTAACTGGTAGGATTAAAAATAAACGCTTTTTTTTTTTTCTGTTTCCTTAGGCTGTTTACTGTTTTATTAAATAGAATTTGTGAGATAATTGTCTTCCAGGTAGCTTTCTGAAAATCAGCATTGCCAGGAGCCTATCTTGGACATAAAGGGGGAAGAATGTAATCAGCATGACACTGTGGGGCCTCAGGAGCACTGCAGTATGCTGGAGGTTCATATGCTCAGGTGTCTTCCCAGGTAAACACAAGTTGGCATTGGCTGAGGACCACCTGGCACACAGATCCAAAACCCAGCACCTTGGCCTGGTTATTTGCTCATTTCTAAATGATACATCTTGTAGGTAGCAACTCCTCACCATTAATTACTTTGATTCCAGTGTGAATTTTATGAATAATCAACCTCAAAAAGGTGTGCTCGGCATTCTAAGCCTTGGCTATTTTGCTTCCTGGTAAGGCATGCACGATGCTCAGTCTCTTGGTGATTTCTGATTGGCTGGGGAGCTACTGAAGTCATTTGTTTCCTGGAGACACACTTTTATTAAGTTCAGCCACTGAGGTTCTTGCCAACATTACATATACTGACACTTACTGTTCTACATTAACTCCCCAGCCAACACAATTCAAAATAAGTGATTTAAAACCATTAGCTTAAATAACCTCTGCAGCTGTTTGCCCTTGGTGCTATGCCTTATTCTGTATTTAACTGTTGTGGTTTAGGTCATTTAAATAAAATTAGTATGTTGCCTTTTGATTTCAATTTTCTTATACTTTCTACCTATTTTGTCTCCATAAACCCGGTGATGTTATCAGAAATTTCTGTCCGTCTTTTAAAAAAATTATTATTATTAATAATAATAACTATTATTATTATTAATGGTTGGATTACAACGGTTGGAGCTGTACAAAATTTCATAACCTCCTTTCCACCTATTCTTCTTTTGGGGAAATTGTATTCCAGGTCTTCTACTTCAGCTAATTATCTGACCTCAACTATTTCCTTCTCAAGAACATAATTTAACAATTTCATGAAAATTCTCACAAAAGGGAAGCAGAGGTCATTATATGACATTAACCTAGATGTTTTGAACCAATTAATTAAGTTAAAATAGATACTTCTATTGTTCTGTGATTCTGCCCAATTAACCCGGTGGACTGTGTGACCATTAGCCCAGCATAAATCAAAGCACTTCTATACAATTTATTAAAAAAAAAAGTTCAAATTGAATAAAAAAAGTCAAATAGCTTTATTATGAGGAGAAAGGGTAAGAATGTGAATGCACCATCAAGGTGAAGATGCCTAGAAAACATTGTTTTAAAATTGTGATGAAATATTTTTGTGAATTTCAGTTGTAGTTGATGCTCTGTAGAAAATGTATGCCGGTTTGAGACTTTTGCTTATTCTGAGATTTCTCAATATTTAATCCCAGCCCCGCAGGTCTTTAAAACAGAATAAAAAATAATGCAAAGTTTTTTTGCTTTTTTTTTTTTCCCGGGCAGGCACCAGGAAACGAACCCGGGTCTCCGGTGTTGCCGGCGAGAACTCCGCCTGCTGAGCTTCTGTGGCCCGCCCAATGGTAGCTTTATGCATAAATTAACCCACAGGACAAAACTGAAGTGTATGTGAGAAGCTGTTAATGTCAAGATCAGATATACATTCTGTGGTCCAAATAAAGTACAGTTCAATCACCTTAATAAGTGGAGTATTTGCATCATCAATAAGACAAGAAGATTGAGAAATTCTAATAAACTGACAAACTTTGAGTTTTCCTGTATGGAATTGCACACTTAGAAGCACTTCCCATTTTGACCAAAAGGAAGTAAAGAAGTAAAACTCATACAAAGCAGTGGCAAAGAAATGTAAAGGATCCTTCATTATGGGATAATATTTTATGGGTTTAGAACTCTGCTTGAATAAGAGGCTTCCCTTTAATTTCTTTAATAGGAGAGAGACCCCTGGCACATACCTTCTTAACATTCTAAGGGACAGAATGGAAAGTACATGCAAACCACCTCTGCTACCTCCTGAAATGCTATTTATCATAAGTAAAACCATTTATGGAATTGTTTAAGTTGTGAACTTTTTTCATGTAACGCCATTTTTATTTGAAATAATGATTCAAATTATTTAAATTAGGCATGTATTTAGAAATCCTTGTGCCTGGAAAAAAAGAGACTTGGAAATACACCTTTAGATAAAAGCATGATTTCTTTCTTCTATTTGAAAGCAAATTTATAAGGAATGGAGAGACAGAATTTATTGCTCACAGTTTAATGTTATAAGAAAAACAAGTTATAAGAAAGACATTTTATCTCAAAATTACCAATTAAGTGAACCTGTCACATCAAAGACACCAATTGACGTTATGTGTTGCCAATGATTAATTTGGAAATTTCAAGTGAAAAGTACAATTTTTGTAAACCTGTACAACTAGAATGAGGTTGAGAGATTCCTAATTCTTAAAGGTTTTTCTTCAGGGGTTAGTAATGATATTAAGATGTGCTATTTTGAATATGATATAATGAAATGTGTCAGCATTTGGAAGTTCTAAATAATTTATAAGTTAATTTATAAACTTAATTTTATATTCCAAAATCATAATTGGGTAAATTATCTATCTGAAGTTCAAGACAATGAATTTTAATCTAACAAAGTACAAAAACACATTGATATCAATTCAGATTCTACATTACAGCTAACTTTTAAGAAATTACCAATTGTCAAGTTTCGGTGTAGTAGAAAATGAGAATATCCACAAATATCTGAAAATTCTATTTAAGTATTCTTTAATTTTCCAACTACATATATGTGGGAGGTAGCAGATTGAATTTATACACTAATATGAAAACTCTGCTATAGATTATTAAGCCAAACATTATATAAATTTTCAGAACCATAAAATCACTCTACTTTTCTTCCTTCTGATGGTTGGCATATATACTAAGGCATAGCAATTTTTTATAAAGATATACTATTTACTTTTAAAATGTGTTTCTTTTCTTTTCTTTTTTATTTTTGCATAGACCCTGGAATCGAACCCGGGTCTCTGGCATAGCAGGAGAGGACTCTGCCTGCTGAGCCACCATGGTTGGCCCAAAAATGTGTTTATTATTGTTAAGTAAAATGAATTAAAAAATATATATATTTAAAAATCTTTCTGTTTTAATGTCTAATGTGGCAGACAGCGGTATACATACTCACGTAAACAAAATGTCAATACTTTTTAAGAATGTAAAGTACCCATGAGACAAAAATTTTCACAGCTGCTGATCTAGATAGATGGTTGGCTTTTTGTGTTCTTAATTATTTTTTAAATGTTTGATTAAAGAAAATATAAATTTTTTGTGCTTTGTAAAATCTATTTTTTTATATATAGTTCTTTTTAGAGAGGGGTTTCAGGGAAGATGAAATGAATAAATTACTGTTTGTATCAATATGCAATGAATTAATTTGTCCCAAGGGACATTAAACTGTGAGCAATAAATTCTGTCTCTCCATTCCTTATAAATTTGCTTTCAAATAGAAGAAAGAAATCATGCTTTCATATAAGGGTGTATTTCCAAGTCTCTTTTTTTCCAGGCACAGAGATTTCTAAATGCATGCATAATGTCTATAAAGTTGCACAAATGGGATCCCGTAAGATATGATGTAATTGGAACACTGTATTAAATCATGCCATCTCCTGACTCAATGGTATATCAACCTGAGTAAAAATATTTTTTTACTGTGGAAAAGTACTATTTAGATTCCTGAAGGGGCAATTTATCAAAAAGTACTTCAATGAGGTTTTAAATAATGTTAAATTCTGTCACCTAAGATGTAAAATCTCTAGCTGCTCCCATTTGATTTTCAGGTCTACTCTGTGGTGTGTAATGCAAAACTCTTCTACTCAATTTTCAGGGTTCTAGTGCTAATAATGAAATCAGAGGCTCTCAGGTTTTTGTGCCTCTTGCTAGAAGACCGATAGGATGGCTGCTGGCTATATACTGGTAGGTATATATAAGAAATAAATCAGTAAGTTAAATTTAGCAAAGGGAAAGTATTTTTATCATATATAAATTGAAAACCTTCCCCTGATGATGGCTGAAAGGAATGGGTGAAAATCTTGGCTATTTCTGGCCCTAGAGAATCACCCACATACTTAGGGATAGCTTAAATTTATATTTTAAAGATACACAAAATGAATCAAATCAACTGTATCCTACTTGAGGGTTTACTTTTACATTTTAATTATTTAAACAACATTACCTGCATGAAGGTCAAAATTTAAATACTACAAATGTTGTTTAGGAAGATATTTTCCCTTTATCTATGCATTTATAAAGACATTCTCCCTCACCCTCATCCAGTAAGTATATGTAACTACTTTACTATGCTTTGGAATATTCTTTTGGAGTTTCTTACGAATACAAATCAAATGCAAATATATGGTCCCACTTCCTTTCTTTTAATACAAAAGGTAGCATGTTATACACATTGTCCTTCACCTTGATATTTCCTTTTATTTTCCACCTATCCTGGAGCCCATTCCATGGCAGTGAATGGAGAGCTTTCTTACTGTGCTCTGCGTAGTAGCCCACTTATGGCTTATTTATGTCCCTATTACAGACACATGGATTGTTTTCCATCTCTCACTATTGCAAACTGTGCTGCAGTGAATTACCTTGTGCAAACGTAATTTCACTTATGTGCAGGTGAATTTCTCAGGTAGACTCCTAGAGGTGAGATAGCTGGTTCAAAGTGTGTACGCATTTGAGCTTTTGTGCGTTTACTTTAAAGTCATGTTTCTTTCCTTGCCACTTGTAGTAGGCTGAATTGCATATCCAAATTAGGCGTTTTCTTGTTCTTAATCCATGTCCCTGTGGGGATGAACCCATTGTAAATAGATCTTTTTGAAGATGTTTTTGTTTGGATGTGGCCCAACTGAATGAGGGCAGTTCTTAATCATATTTCTGGAGTCCTTTATAAGGAAAGGAAATTCATATATGCAAGAGAAAGCCAAGGGGAGGAGCCCAAAGCTGGAAATCAGAAGGAATGAGGAAGAGAAAGGAGTGGACGTTGTCATGTGATGAGAAACCCAAGGAACCACAAGAACTGCTGACTAGCCAGGACACTACTGACCCCAGAAGGAAGTGAGCCTTCTAGCCTTGAAAATCATGAGCCAATAAATCCCCACTGTTTAAGTCAATCCATTGTGTGGAATTAGTCACAGCAGTGGGAAAGTAAAATACCATACAAAGGAAGAGCTTGCTCTCTCTCTCAGTGTTAGACATTTGAAAGGACATCTGAGAACACCCCTTGGCTTTTTATTTGTGATAAGTGCTCTCACTGTGGCTCAAACTTATTTCTTTTAGGAAGCTGGTTCTGTAGTTCCTCCTGAAAGAACATGCTCCTGGCAGAATTCAGGAGAAAAATTGTTTAGGTGACATCGGATATAAGAAATTATTCATATAAATGGGATGATCTGGAAGATAGAGCAGTGCTGTGGAGACAAGAAAGAAATATTGGCAATTCATTGGGATGAACATAGAATCCATTTATGTTATTGATATGAGAGGGAAGATGTGAGAATGTCCCAATACATCAATCTTCTACAAGTAAAACTAAGATATAGGGATATAGGATTTTATTTTAAGTCTGCCCCAATTTTCAAATTATCTGATAGAATTAAAAGAAAACTGCAGTCATTTCTGAAATGTTGTCACTTTCAGTTAAAATAGATCATGGCTTTATAGCACCACTTAAACCAACCACTACTACATTACCTAGAAAAACATTCATATACATTGCTCTATAACAATTTCCTAGGATCCAAATTAGTGTTTAATAACCTTGAAATCATTCCTTAGTCAGACATCTTAGTAAACATGTTGCTTTTAGTAAGGGTGAGAAGCATAAAAACATGTATTATAGAATATTGAGATGGTTACAGAATAAGCTCATCTTTCCCCCAACCCGCAATTTGGAGGAAAGCTCAAGCTGTGCTTTCTGGAAGCATGTGTTCTTTTCATGAATGTTAGGGAGAAATCAATTGTAACATTTTGGAAGTCTCTTTGGAGACAGAGGAGATACTAAGAATTTTGATAGCCAGTTTTATAAAAATCAGTACAAAATTAATGTACAAATTATCGCAAAAGAAAAATGAGATTTTAGGAAAATAGAGGAAAAGAGATCACTTCCCAATTCATTCTGTTACCACAACTAGATAAAGACATCAGAACAAAAGAAAACTATAGAAAAGAAAATAGAATCCTCCATAAATAGAGACATAAAAATATTTATCAAGACATTAGCCAAAAAAAAAATCCAGAAATATATACAAATAATTATACCACGAAGAATAGGATTTATTCTGGGAATGCCAGGTTAGCATAGTATCCAAAATTTAATTAACTTAATACATTATGTTTATAAATTGAATACAGGGTAAAAGCCTCATAATCATTGCAATAGATGAGAAAAAAGAATTTGACAAAACCCAACACCCATTGTGATAAAAACTTTCAACAAAGTAAGAATAGAAGGAAACATCCACACCGTGATCAAAGGCATCTACAAATAACCTATGACTGATATTATACTTAATGTTGAAAAACTGAATGCTTCCTCCCTAAGGTCAGGAACAAAGCAAGGATGTTTGTCTCATGGCTTCCACTCAACATGGTTCTTGAGGCTCTAGTTAATGCAATCAGGCAAGAAACAGAAATAAATGCTATCCAGATTGGCAAGAAAGATGTAAAACTATATCTAATCTCAAATGAGAAAAAATGAGATTTTAAAAATGTAAAGTATTAAGACAATAATTATTGAAGACCCATGACATGTAAGGAATGATTAATACAAAGAGCTTGAGGTAAGAGGGTGCCTGGCACTTCTGAGGAAGAGAAGGGTGACCCATATATCTGGATCAAAGAGAATGATGGTGAAGTTGTAGGATGTGAGGATAAGAGTTTGTAGTGGTTTAAAGTTTTGTACCCCCAGAAAAACATGTTCTTAAATTTAATCCATTCTTGTGGGTGTGAAACTTTGTGACTAGAACCAATTGATGAGGTTACTTCCGATAAGGTGTGGCCTAAATTGGGTCATAATCCTATTACTTATGACCTTATAGGGAAGGTCCCAGACAGGGGAAAAAAGTCACAGAGGGAGCAGCCAGAGGCTGAAAGTAAATGGAACCCAGAAGAGAAGGGAGAGGCCAGGAGAGGCCACCCTGTACATTGCTAGGGAACATAGGAGCCAAGAACCAAGGTCACTAGCAGCCAGTTCCAGAATACCAGTCACTGGGGAGCAAGCATCACCTTGATGATGCTTTTGATTGCACTCCTAGCCTCAAAAGACTGAGCCAATAGGTTCCCATTGTTTAAGTCAACCCATTGCATGGTATTTTCTTCACTAATGGGAAACTAAAACAGAGGCCAGAGTAATAATCAATTGTCAGACTTTGTCCAATAACTTTTCTTCTAAAAGAGGAGGAGGAGGCTTTGGGAGATTTTGAAGACAGAAGAGAGAGTAGGCAAACATTTTCAAAAGCATCACTCTGGCTGCTGCATTGAGATTAGACTTTTATTTGAGGACTTTGCTTTAAGCATTATGCTTGCAAATTATTCAGCATCAAGGGAATATCCGTAGACCTTTTGATGAATTGATGAATTCGTTCTTTCATTTTATCTAATGCTTATGGAATGCTTGTTATTTTTCAATCATTATTCTAGGTATTGGGAGTGTATTGAGGTTCTAGAAATTCCCTGCTCTCAGTGTGATTTTTTTTTCTTTTTGGGTGGATGGTCCAGGAATTGAACCTGGGTCTCCTGCATGAAAGGCGCGCATTCTACCACCGAGCCATGCGTGCACCCCTTGACATGATTTTAATCCAACCAAGGTGCCAATAGTATGGGCAATATTAACAGAAGCTGCTCAGAGTTGAGCAAATTTTATGTTGTTTTCATCATAAGAAAATGGATATTTGTGATATAGAAATGTCCTTATGTATGCACAATATACGTCAAAGCTTTCAAATGTATTCTAATTTGAATGGCTTAGTCCCATTAATTTATTTTATAGGCTATAGAATTTATTTTTTGCAAAGTTTTGGAAATCTGACATCTATTTATCAGAAAATGAGTCATGGGAGATAAATATTCTTCAAGCCTGAGGTAAGTTGGGATGACAGGATAAAAAGAAATAGGCTATTTCAGGAATATAAGTCAATTCTAAAACAAATGTCCTGTAGCCATCAGCAAGATGTGAGCTTTTAAAGAAACTTATCATAACAGCCAAATCTAATTGGATACTTGCCAAGAGGCAATTGCTGTTATTGAACAAAGTAATATTGCATTTTTATTCAGGTGACTCATAAATGGTAAAGACATTTGAGGTTAACATTTTTCATAGAACTTTCATGGCTTCTGCTTTGTTTCCTGTATCCATATAATGCTTAAAATGGTGAAATATAATTGGATGACATTTCCTTTGCAAGTGAGGTTTACATCGATTCTACCTTTTTATAAAAGATCATAAAGTCCAAAGGAGTAAAGAGGTCATTTCTCTATCAGCAGAACAAGGCAATTGGTTGTAGATTTATTCCTTTATTAGGCATTTTCAACAGTAGGAAAAAGCCTTGTGTTAAAATCGTTGATAAAGCAAGACCCTTGACCACCACGGGGATTAGAAACTAAAAGATTTCATAATCCCCAATGTTGGCGTAGGAAGCATTAAAAAGGGAATTAAGAAATGCATATTATAATTTCTTTGTATCAATTCAATTGCTGTATTACTATTATTATTATTATTATTTTTGCATGGGCAGGCAACTGGAAATGGAACCGAGGTCTCCGGCATTGTAGTCGAGAACTCTGATTGCTGAGCCACCGTGGCCCACCCTGCTATATCTTTTTATATGTAATTTGCCATCTTTGGGTCAAGTATTCTCAACTCTCTAATGTAGGGCCTAGACTTCATGATAACTAAAGTCTCTCTCAGGCCACATCTGCAACCTTAATGCCTTTCTGTTCTTTTCCTTTTTTTCCTTTCTTAAAGCATGGAGCCTTTCTAAACTATTTGGAAAGGAAATGGTGCAAATATATGAAGGGATGTGGCAATTTCAACCTAGCAAATATTTCTTCGAGCAGGGAATTTTGCATAGACAACGCACAGGTGAATAAACACAGATCATTCTCTGTGAACCTTGTAGATGAGACAAATAAAGCTTTACGTATATATTTTATTAAATGTACTTTTAGAGATATATAAAGCAGTAATGTACATAAAAAGTTTGTCAGTGAAGCCAAGTTGCAAAAAGCACTTCCTCAGGGCAGTCTTTCGCGATTGTTACTTTAGTCTAAGGCCTTGCTATATTATGATAACAACAGCAATTATAATATTTATTATTTACTGAATGGCAGGCACCATTCTAAGCACTTTGCATGCATTAATTTATTTAATTTTCAGAACAACCCTATGACATTGTGCTATCATTATCACTGGCAAAAGATGAAATAAGTGAGGTGAGAAAATTTTAACATTTTCCCAAATTCACGGAGCTACTAAATATTAGAGTAGGGATTCAAACCTTAGAAGTTTTATTCCCACGTATTGCTCTTGAAAGTTTGTTTTACTGCAATTTTTTTTTTAGCTATACACTGCTATCCAGTCACAAAATAATTCAAGAAAACAATAATATAGATGGATTAGAGTAATTATTTTTGCATGAATATTGCCGAAGAATCGGAAGTTCTAGAATCCTATTTGTAAAATTGTAACTAAATAGAAATGTAGGACTTACTATAGAATAAATTTTACCTTTACAAAGCTCATCAATTACAGTTTTGCTACTCAAATCTTGGAGTAATTTTGATTCATTGTCTACTATTTACATTTTTTCATGAAAATAAATCCTTCCTTGGACAGGAGACCCAATATTCTATTCAGAAAGCTTTCTTCCCTGGTTAATTCATTTTTACTGTGCTCCATTATTTCAGACAGAGAATGAATTATGAAAAATGTTGGAGATTTTGTTTTCCTGAAACATGCAAAATTCATTATAATGGGAACAACATGTCTAAGTACTTCTTTCTTTTTCTATTCTCTTTAACTCCCTGCCCTCATCTGAGGCATTCTTTGTCTTAGGTGATCCTTTGGAAGCAGAAAAAGGAACTTTTTGAATTGTCCTTGGGCTGCTGTACAATCTGATAAAAATGAAGAATTATTGTTTCTGTGGTAACACACAAAATGTGCACTGATATGATAATTAGTGAGAGGACCACATGGAAGCCACGTCCACAGGACTGCTACCTAGTTTGATGGAGACCAGAAACCCCTCCACACGCAGCTTATGAAGTGTTTTGCTCTGCCAGTGAGTGAATATTCACACGAGTTAAATGAGAATGCACTTCGTTCAATGGTATGTTTCTCTTCACTACATGTCTATGACTTGTTTCCCAGGTGAAGTTAGGAGTGTTTCCAAAACCCTGAGGAACTATAGTACAAATTCCTTTTTCTCTGAATTCCAGAATATGATCTTCCAACGATACATATGCTCTTTTTAATTTTATTTTCAACTTTAGTTCTTTTCTATTAGATTATGTTGTCATGCTGAACACATTTCCCATATGCATATGTGCTTAGAATTATTCATGTCTTTAATTATACTATGATTGATTCATTATTAAAATTTTGAGACATCTACTTAACAAGTTTAAATTTACATTGGGAGAGGAGGAAAAACATTATCTGAATTAAATTTTATTACCTGGGTGCAGTCCAGGTTATAGTGTAAAATGAAAATGTGGTGGTCCTTGTTAAAAAATTAAGATTTCCAAGACAATGTGAGTAAAGCATACACCAAGCTCAGGGCTATTCAGAGTATTCAACTGCACAGGTCACACATCTGTGACACTTATCTCCTGGATGGAAGTGTGGAAGGGAAAACTGCATTGGGGTTGCTTGATTTGTAAGTGTGAGTTTTAATTGATGTGTTTAGTGCATATTCTTTGATTTATGAAAATCATTTTTTCTTTTCTCTTCCTTCTTTCTACCTCCTTTCTTCCCTCCCTCTATCCCTTCCTTCCTCCCACCCTCCCTTGCTCTCTCACCTCCCTTTCCTCTTTCCCTTCCTTCCCTCCTTGGTTCCTTCTTTTCTCTCCCTGTCTTTCTGTATCTGATCTAGGTAGATGAAGCAGCATAAAATGATGATTCCAGGCAAGTGCTTAAGAGTGCTCTGTGAGAACAGACTCTGTTAAAAGATGATGCAAACTAGTCACTGTAATCACATAATAACAGAAGCCCTATAAACGGATTAAAAAACAAACCTTGGTTTTAGTTAGTTTTGAAAGACTATCAGGTGTCTGTCCAGATGGTATGAACTGAGTTTCCAAAGAGCTGTTATTCCTCATAAACATCACAGAACCCCATGTACCAAGGGACATTATGTCCTAGGTGGATTAAGAAAAATTTAAATTCCTACAATGTTTTTAAACATCTAACCATAAAGGATCCCCTGTATAACAAAAATTACATTTGGCATAAGGTTTCCAGGAACTGACAGGGCAATTCTAGATCAATTTTAAATTTAAAAATGATTTTTCTTTAAATAAAGTGCAAAGATAAACTTTTAATCAATCTAGTCTAGTGTTCTCAGTTTGCTGTCTGGATTAGCAGTATCAGTAGTATCTGGAAACTTGTTAAAAATGTACATTCTCGGGTTCTGCCCCAGAACTACTGAATTAGAAACCTTTGCAGTAGACACCAGATGTCAGAGTTCTAACAAGCACAGCAGTTCGTACTGATACATACTGAAGTTTAAAACCACAGTTCTACTTTACACTATCTACATTCTGATTTTAAAAATAACAATTGTTATTTAATCAAAGAACTAGTGACTATCTTATTTGGATCGCTTGACTTTTTAAACATAGATTACTATGCTTTAGTTGTAAGGATAATCATTGACATGATTATTAATTTCATTCAATAAATGTCATATTAATGATGACAGTCAACAATTAATTGCACAAATGAGTATGTTTCTTGTAGGGAGGAAAGAATGATAATTTTATTAATAACCTATATAATTTTACATTTTCTATTAATCACTTTTTTTTTGTCCAAGAATCTTGAAGGAAGACACAGTTCTTTATTTATCAAATTCACTCTGCCATCCCATCTCAGAATTCTCTTTTGCAAACCTCTCTCTTTTGATTTTATTCTTTGACCCAAATGGCAATCATGAATTTATCTTCAGGGATAAGTTTTGTAAAGAAATATCATAGGTTTCTTACTTCTAGCTTGAAGTAGAAATCTAAATTGCAATAAAGGAGTACCCCAGAACTACAAAACAGTCTTATGAGAAGAAATTTGTTGTTAGAAAAGTAATAACTAAGTTTTGCAAGTGGAACATCATACATTTTTATTTTTCTAGTGGTTATACCATTAGACATTTGCTATTATATCTTAACCAGACAATGCTCATTTTCCATACATAGGCAAAAATAAATTAAGCAACACGTATCTCAGAATTAAACCTAATTTGTGCTTTTGGGGTCAAAGTTGACATTTCAGCATACAAATCAACTGTTAGTGAAAATTCCTTTGAGGAACTTCACTAACTTAAGCATCTCTCTCTCTCTCTCTCGCTCTCTTTTTTTCTCACTCACTCTCTCCCCCTTTCTCCCTCTGTCATTTCTCTATAATTAAGCTGTCTTCCTGTTATTGTTGTTTATTTAAATAGTAGCTAAATTAATTGGATATTTTACTCACTATCTGAAACTAGTATGTCCTAAACAAAATATTTTTATCTTTCAGAAAACAGCTCAATAAACTCTAAATGTAATTCAGGGCCATAAGAAAAGATAGCAAAAAAGGGCATTACAGATGAATTTAAAGTTCTTTTTTCTTAAATAATGATATCAAATGATAAATGCATTGGTAATTCTGAACGATTTAGGATTCATGAGGCTTTACTCTAAGTCGTCAGGTAATATAATGAAAATATCTAGGATCTTGAGACTGAAACAGACTGAAATGATTTTCATGGGAATTTACTGCTTTACAGCAGTGATATGAAAATGTCACATTAGTTCCGCTGTTTACCAGTACATATTCATTATCTAGGCTTGTGTTACAAAAATATTTTCTTTTCTCCAAATAATAACTACCGTTAATTAACTACATGAATCAAACACTTGCATTCTGAATTCTCATAGAATGAATAGATATCACTAGTTATAATACTCAACTTCAGCTTCCGAATCACTGGCCATTGCATACAAAGGGGTAAGGTACAGACAATTAACCTTCGGTGTCAACTGATAGTGTATATGTGAAGCTGCAGTGAGAACAGGGCAGTATCCACTGCTTGGGTCATGGTGTACCTAGTCAGATCACTTTTGTTCATGCTGATAAATATTTCCGACAAAGATGATGCTAATTCCTATGAAGGGCAGAGAATTGATGTGGATGTGGACACAATATATTACTGATTGGATAATTTTGTCCGTTTTGATAAACACTTCCAAAAAGAAAAACAGGCTTTTTTAGTTTGCTCTAGCTGCTGAAATGCAGATACCTTAAAATGTGTTGACTTTTACAATGGGTATTTAAATTGACTTACAAATTTACAGCTTAGAGACCATGAAAAGGTCCAAATCAAGGCATCAACAGCCTGAGGGCTGACTCCCAGCAATCCTAGACTCCTTTGTCAGAAAGCAAGGCACACTGTGATACCTGTTGGTCTCTCCCACCTCTTCTGGCCATTGCTGCTTTCAGTTTCCTGTTCATTCAGTAGCTTTCTCTCTGTTTCTGAGTCCTTCTCTCTCACCTTCTGTGTTTTTCATCCTCTTATAAAGGAATCCTGTAAAAGGATTAAGACCCACCTAGGGCATGCCTCAACTGAAGGGACCTAATCAAAAGGTCCCATCCAAAATAAGTCTACACCCGCAGGAGTGGATAAGCTTTAGAACATGATTTTCTGGGGTACACAAAGCTTCAAACCATCACACAGTCCTTATACTGAGGATACCAGACACTCCAGATCAGTGTGCAGTTTGGAAAGGCATCAAGACCTCTGGCAGTAATCATACTCTTTAAAATTGAAGATGGTGCTGAGATTTCCACTATATGTAAGGTATTTTTTGAATAGAGGCAAAAAAAAAAAAAAAAGAACATATAAAGGAGAAACCTTATAAATGTTTCAAGGACAAATTGAAGGGAGAATTACATTTAAATTCCTGCAGTTCAGTGGACATTAGTCTATCAGACAATGGCCAGACAATCTTCCACAACACACTGGCTGAGGACAGTCAGGTGCTCTTTTGGAGAGTAAGTTGGTTAAATGATCATTCATTCCAGGTACTTGGCAATAGTATGGGATGATGCCACTCAGGATGCCACTATGCATGGGGAGGTCTTGTCAGCTCTGTTAAAATGTAGGTCTGAGTCCCTGAAGGACATTGGAGAGACATAAAAAGTTAAATTAAAAAAATGGTGGGAAGGGTGTTGAAAAACAAACTTTGTGATTTGCATAATTTATCTTAGAGTCAAGTGACTGGATTTCATCTTGGGGATCTATTTTAAATACCCATTTCTGCATATATTGATTGAGACCTCTTTTCTTTCTAAGCATTGGCAATGTAAAGGTCTATCTTGATCTTGCTTTATGGTAGCTCAGAAATTATTAAGGACCATAAAACAAACATAATCCTATAATTTGGTGTTTGAAATCTTGCCTCATGAGAACTTCTATGCGTTACCCAGCCCATAAAAAATATGAAATGTGCTCAACAGAAAATATCTATACTAGTATAAATGAAGTTTGTAGCCTCTAAGTAAATCTTGCTATGTCCCTATCTTCCATAATATATATCTTGCTATTTTGACTATGATTAAAATATTTTTTGATTTTTATAACATATTTTGACATACCTTTTTTTATACAATCTAAGGAAACTATTTGAATGCAATATTTCTTTAAGTCTACTTAAATACTTAAAAAAAAGAATTCCTAGAGTAAATTATGAAAATACCACAATTTCCAACTCTGGTTTTGGGATATAGATACAGTTTTGTATACTAATACCTGAATATGTATTTCATATAGAAAATTATACAGTGAAAGAAATTCAATTTGCACATTATCTACACATGCAAATTGAAATTGAATATTGGAGCAACTGACTTCAAAATTTTACTTTCAACATGCCTTAGTAGAAATGTAAAGATATTTTAGTTTAAAATAAAAATGTGTGTGTGTGCATGCCTTATATTTTAATTAATATTGCCATGGTTTTGAAAGTGTTACACCCTTGAAATATGCTTTTATATGAGATACATTCTTACATAATCAAAATCCTGACATCTTATGGTTTTTTGAAATTGTTTTGCATGTATTATGATGGACAACAAAAGATTCATAGAATATGCACATGCTTCCTTGTACTCACACGCTGATAACATATATCACAATTTAGCTGTGATGCAAATATTTACTTTTACAGATATTCACAGAAAAATTAGATGCCGGTATCTAACATATTCAGTAATTATAAACATTATTCATTATTTCTTATTGCTTGTTGAAAAATTGCATTAGAAAAACTCAATTTTTTTAACTTCTGAAATTTGAATGTTTATGACCTATTTAAATTGTAAAGGACAGGTAAAGATATCAGTGTAAGAAGTTATTGATTCAGGCTCTTCAAAACTTTGTAAAAAATATATTAATTGAAGCAAAACAGATCAGTGATTACTGTGTGCCTCATTTCCACTTAGTAAGAATCGAGGTTTATCCTGCTTTATTTTTTAATCTCCTGCCTTCTCCTGTTTAGACTAAAACACATAAAACAAAATTAAATACTAGCTAAACCAGAAGGGTAGATCTCTAAGCTTATAAGTATGATTACTTTTCATTGTAGTTCAATACTATATTGAAATCATCCCTGTAACTCAGAATGTCTGAATCATAATCATAGCACCCTGTGCCAGCGTGACAAACACCTTCATTATTTTATGGTCAATTTGCAGATCTGGGAATACAGGTTTGCCCAGTGGTACAGCGAGGGACGACCTCACGTGGAAAACTGGACTGCCTTTCTGATCTCCTTTACCTTGGGGACGTGTTCCTTGCCTTTTGCCTGGGCAAACTTTGTCTTCTTCCCGGCTTTCACAGCTTTATATTATAGGAAAACATCATAGCAAACCTTCCCCCTTTATCAAAGCAGAATTGGATGCATTAGGCACTGGATAATTTTATTTTACTCTGCCCTGCTGATGCCTAATATTTCAACTTCAGCATGACCCGTGAGGATCATTCTCAAATGCTTATGTTTGGATTCTTCAGATTAAAATATCCGAATACTTAGATGGCCTCTCTCAATTCACACAGAAACAGATGCACAAACATAAAGAATCTCCTAATTACCTTTGACTACTATGCTGTAATTCGTCTCACTTTAGGTTCCTCAGATGTTGACTATGACAACTAATATCCTCAATCTGAAATAAATTTGGAAGCAATTAAATAACTTCTTCATTTAGAAATTGCAGCAGGAGCAGCAACAGGGGACAAACCTAACTTTAGGGTGTGGTTTTGAAAGCTTATTTTTTCCCTACCTCCCTTTTTCCCTCCCTCTCTCCCTTCTTCCCTCCCTCCCTTCCCTCAATACCTCCCTCCATCCCTCTTTCCTTCCTTCCTTTATACAAAAACAATTATAGCTTCCCTGGAAAGAAGTTTGAGAACCATTGCGAAATAATGGGCTGATCTTTGAGAACTACCAATATACCTTACTTAAATTGCTAAGGTATAGCTTCACAATGATCTTTAAGAATCCTTATGTCTTAAAATTGCACTACGGGATTGATGTATGAGAATTTTAGTCTATGTTTGCTTCTGTCTTTTGGGTCTGAGTTTATAGCTAAGTTTGTACAATGTGTTTCATAATTCCATTGCGACACCAGCAGGGCTATGTGCAGGTTTTATCAATGATGATTCAATGATGTGAAGATCTGGTGATTGTAATCTTAATTGAAATCACAATTTATTTCTTAAACATTAATGACAGGTTAATATGTTTTATTCATTAACCACCCCACCACAAACTTACTACTAGGCTTTTGAGAAAACCAACTATCAAAATAACTATATTTTGTAGGATTAAGCCCAGTTTGTTTTTTATGGAAAGAAAAATTAGCGTATTCATTGTTTAGGACAGTGGTATGGGTATATAATTTGAAGCTACCATTTCAAATTCACAAAACATCAAAAAGCATTTGTTTTATATATATATATAAACTATATAAATAAAGTTTTTATGAAAAGAGCTAGACTATTTTCTATCAGCAAACTGCAGAGAAATCGTTCAGACAGAAAAATATATATTCTATGGGTAGACGAGCATTTTCATTTAGAGAAGATTTGCAAGGAACCAGATGGAGAATGTGAACTACTGAAGCACTAAGCTTGCTTTTCACAGGACATCTCACCAATGGGCTCCTCATTTGGTGGAGAGGCAGCGTCAGGTAAGGGAAAGCGCACAAGATACCTGGATTCACTGGAAAGCTGCATGAAGTCATGCAGGTTATTTTAGTCTGTTTGAGCCGAATTTTCTATTGCATAATTTAAAATATTGATTTATTCTGAGAGATGCTTTAAACAGTAGATGAAATATACATTCAAGATTGTATTTATAAAAAAGGTTTGAAATGAAAGATATCAGTTCTCTGATTTACTCCAGAGAATGACTTTCAAACTTCTCTGTCTCCCATTTAAAGTCCTCTTTAATTTATTCATTCAGGCAACAAATATTTTTTGAGCATCGTTGATATGTGCTTGACACTTGGGCTCCATAATCTTTGATTTCACATCTCTGTACTTAAATATGCTGGGCTTCATAATCAGGGAATTTGTATTTCTGTATTCAAGTCTTTAAGAATGGAAAGAAATGGTATTTCTTCAAATGCTATATTTTCATAGAGTGAATTCATGCACCCTGTCCTCCATCTAGTCTTGCTTATGTAATGCTCCTTTAATCTTTCCCCATGATGACTTCTCAAGGCATGTATTTATCATTCATATGAATGTTAACCTACTTTAAGCTGGTTTTCAATCTTCAGTGTGTATGAGTTTGAGAGTTTTTCAAAAATGCAGGTTTCAAATCTCCGTCCTCAGGGACTCTTGTTGGTTGGATGGGTCTAGAGTGGGACCCAGAAGATTGTATCCTTAGTAAGCACCATAGGTGATTCCATAATAGTGGTCTGAAGATTAGATGTAGAGAAATATTACTGTGCTGTGCATCTTGTCTTTGAATCATTACAGGGTCTATACTTCTCAAGGAAAAAAATAACTCCCTTCAGGGGATGCCCAATATCACAATCTTTTTTTCTTACCTCCTAATATGCCTAGAAGAGAGCTAAACACGTCTTGCTGGTACTAGATTAATTTTTAGGTCCTTTGAAACAATGAAAATTTCTGTACATAAGCCAGACATGCAGATGGAGTACATGAGATGAACAGTTGAGAATTTCCATATTTCTTTTGAAAATTGTAACTATGACTTAATAAGAGTTTAAAGAGTACATTAATTCATGTGATAAAAGTCTCTTATGTTCCTAGTATGTTGGGCCGGTTAACAATCTGACTTTGCTATTTTTTACCTATATGATGGTGTCTTGACAGTGAGACTTGGTTTCCTAATATCCTTTACGGGTTTAATAATAGTATCTTCCTCTGAGAATTACTTTTCTGCATTAAATATATTGTATTTATAAAGAGATAAGCACCTGCGTAGCACGTATTTAAATAATGGATACATTTTATTAAGTAAATATCTACAAGCTACTAAAGCATTGGTTAGAGTTGAGATATGAGATAGTTTTGATAATGTTTGTTTAGGCTGAACTCTAGAACAATGGATAATAGTAAAATTATTAGTGACCATAAAACAGGTATTATTATATTTATGAATGAATAGGGTTCCAAAATTTCATTCAGTGACACTTTGGTAGAATCAGGTATCTAGCAGTCACCTTTTTTCCCAGAAAGTTCTTAAGAACTTATTTAACCAAGTAGCTAAATACACTATGAATCATCCAAATAAATTTTTGGAAACCTGAGACTCAGATCATACATATATAATTTTAAAAAAAGGTTTTTTCTACCTTTTAAGCCATCACATAAACCCCAGTTATAATTTCAATGTGGGTGAATTTGTCATTGATGAACTCCCATTATCCCTTTCTCTACCCTCTAAAAATTGCTTCCTAGGCCTCAGGACAATTAAACCTTTTATCACCTTAACCACTGCCTTACAAGAGTTTTCCAAGTGTGCTCTAAAATTGCAAATTGTTTTTTGCTTGTCTTTTAAAATTATCCCCTTCCCTTTCACATCAAATCTGCCTTGCCTTGGTGTAACTCAACTTGGTTGGCAAAAAACAGGAGAGCTAACCATTGAACTTACATCTCTTAACTCTCCTGGAGAATTGTATTAAACAATATTTTATTTAAGTGAATATCTAATATGGAGAAACAGTCTCTGTGTGTGTGTGGTGGAGGCTGGAAATTTTGGCAAGAGAGGGCCAATACACGTCAAGAACTTCACACTTCAGCAGGTGCCCTGAAGGGCCTATTGTTAAGTCGTTTCTCATTTTCAGTTTCTTACATTTTGTTACTTCTGAGCTCCAAAGTATATGTATATATTTTATCTACAAAAGCATTTCTCATTGAGGGGTCTTCTCTGAATTATAATATGGGTAAGGGTTAAGGAGGAGCAGGGCAGAAGCAGCTGTTTGGATTATGAACAATTAGGAAGTCAGGTATTAAAACATTTTGGGGGAATTCTGTTAAAAATTTCTAAATCATTTATAAAGACATGATCAGTATTTCTGTTATTTCTGTTAGTGTGGTAATTGTACTACATAATGTGGATTAAGCATATGCTTCATTTAGTCAAGCCTACCCATCAGCTCTTGGATCTAAATTAGACACAAAGTTGTTTAGACTTGAACAGCAATATTACTATGAAATAGCGCTATGCAAATTCATTTTAAGACTCAGATAGTTGTAGGTCAAGGAGGAAAGTTAATAATTCAGACGGTTCGGAAATATGAAGATGTATGTAATGACCATATATATACTGTAAAAGTTTTTCCTTTACATCTATTCTCACTCATCATTAGGCTTTTTGAAGATGAAGTGTACCTGAGCTATTGTGGAGATACACCTTAGATATAAATTCTATGCAAAAAGTGTAGATGCCTGTAGAGTTATGGCTGTTTTACTTTAAAAATAACTCAACCAAGTATTATGGGATGTAGTTTGAGGAAATTATTACCACAGAGGGGACAGAAGAAGTCTTGGGAAACAGCATTAAATAAGTGATGACTGGTTTCCATTACACATTCCCAGAGCACAGAAATTCTCATTCTTGGGCTATTTCTAAGCTGACCTTGGTAACGTCCTCTACAGCTCACAAGGCAGAGTTCAGACCTGAAATGAAGGTGGGCAACCTTAAGAGGGCTGTTAGTTTATTCCTACTGATAGAGGACATTCTATTCTTAAGTCTCTGTACTGCATTCAGTCCCCAGGTATTTCTTTAAGGAAAAACAATGAGATTGGATTTATGTATGATTTTAGCAAGTTTTATTATTGCCTATCACCTTATATCTTTATATTTAAACTTCCTTTTTCAGGCAATATTTTCCACATAAAATATTTTGAAATCCTGGACAATGTAAAAAAAACAATCATAATCCTCCAGAACCGAATCCTCATGGTTATTTAAAAATCTGGCCAATGATGGTGTGAGCAAATGTTATTGCTTTCACTGTTTGTCCAGAGAAATACAAATTTAAAACTCTTATCCTATTACATCCCCATTGTATTGGTCTTCAAGAGTGAAAATTGAGTAATCTAATGACTTTCATAGGCGCTTGAAGGACAAAGTGTTGATAACTAAAACTCTTCCTATCTGGCATGTAACATAGACTTGTTTTGAGTGCTCCATCACAGCTCAACCCTCAGCTTTTGTTAATCTGTACATCCAACATTTAGGATGGGAATACCTGGTCAAATGGAGGAGGTAGTTGAGTGTAAGGAGGTAGTTGGGGTCAGAAGGACACAACTTGACTTGTCATCATGAGATGTAGCTTGCCATAAACTGGACCATGTAAAAGACCAGAATTCTTTTGTTGGTCTATGGGAAAAAGTAAAAAAAAAAAAACCTGAAAACTTTCTGTTGTTTTCTCAAAGCTTTTGGTGAAAGTCTTTCTTAAATGAACCAGGTGCTTTTCCTGGTTTAGCAGTTTAATTCTGATAAAAGTAATTGCTGAATCCTTTTCTGCCATTTTTGGGTTTTATAATGTATTTCTCTGTACAGAACTAAAATTGTAAAAATGAAAAGTGATCAGATTTCCTAGTTACTATCCTCAGGGCCTATTGTGGAATTATTTAAAGAAACAAGTTCTTGATCTCTGCTTTTTTACAAAATTCCTTTTGCCCCTTAAATGAAGCACTAAGTATTTTTTTTTTATTTAGAGGTTGGGTTCTAGAAATCTCGCTATCAAAACATTTATATAAAAATAAAATACGAACCATGTCATCATTAATTATAAAATTAATAAATTTTGTTTTTATTGACTTTATTAATATAATGTCCCCTTTATGTAATTTCATTTCCCTTACCTTATAGACCTGTAACTAAAATATGTTAAACATTGGAAACTATTACTACAGTTGCCATAATGGAAAAAATCCTAAAAAATGTAGTGAGTCATTAATTTATTCAGCAAATATACAAAAGCCTAAGAACATGTGTTAAAAAAATACTTTCTCAAATTTAGTAGTGTCCACTTTCTTTTGAATTGATAATAAAATTGATTTTTATTTTTTAGAGAATTACCATTCCATAGTGATAAAGAAAACTAATCCTCACATATTTCCATTGTTTGGAAAAAAAATGGCTTTAGTGTTGTTCAAAGCTCATTAGTATTCTATGTATAGGAAAATAGTACTTTTTGTTTAGTGTTTATGCTCATACTTTCCCAGACCTCAGTGTGCCCATATATTTTCATTTCTCAAAGCAAAGAAGGATGTATTAAATGCAAAATATTGTATTTAAATGCAAATGTTAGGGTTGAAAATAACAGAAGGAATTTGAAGGAATGATCTGCTATGGAACTTATGAATAAGATCATTAAAACTGAAGAACTATTGGTCCCATCACATATGAATTTATTTTAAGATGTTACAACAAATGGATTGTTCAGGTAATCCATTAAATTTGAGCTTATATATCTATGCTTAGTCAAAGTATAGATGAAATTTCTTTACAAAAATATAACATCAGTTATGGTAAATATTGCAGCTTTAAGTTTGCATTCCAAAGGCATAATTTCAAGCTTAGAAAACTAAAACTAAAAATATAAAAATCTCAGTGGTAGAATGCTCGCCTTCCATGTGGGAGACCCGGGTTTTATTCCCAGACCATGCACTCCCTAAAAAAGAAAATCTGCATCATTTACCAAATCCAGAAGCTATTTATTTATTTTATTAAGATCTTTCCAGAAATAACTTTGTGAATATTATTCTGCTCTATACTTAAAGAATTGTGCTGAGCCTTAGTTGGTGCTTGCTTTTCCTTCAGGACTGATATTATTGTCCTCAAGTGTATGGTGAAGTTAATGGATATGTCCTCATGTAGTTGTATTTCTCATACCCATTAATCTGAAACTTCCTGTGATTCTTGGAAGTTCAACCACAAGGACAACAGAATTCCCAAATCCACTGAGCAACAGGCCTCCTAAGACAGCAGTGGGTCTATGATTCAAAAATGTAACAGGAGGAAGTAAATGAAGAATGATCTAACATCCTAAACTTAAGCAGGAAGTATTTCTTTAATTATTTTATCCAAAGTTTCCCTATAGTCCTTGCAATTCTCTAAATTTCTTCAATACATAGTAGTTTCTTCATAGAGTAGTCCAAGAGCTTTCATTTAATCCAGCATGCAATCTGCCCAGGAGAATGAGATGGCATAGCTTTTGTGTATGGACTTACAATGAGGTTTCACATTGTCACTTCAGAGGAATTATGCGTCTACATACTTTCAAGAGTTTCCCCCCGATATCAAATTATTGCCTACATGACCACTTTGTAATAAGCTAAATAACTTTGGCTTGATCAGACTAAAGGTGGTTGGCATGTTTCTTAAGCCAGAGTAGCCTGTCCTTTTCCATGTGGCTTCTGCTAAAAGCATTACTCAGTCGTGAGGGTTACAGCCTTTAGCTAGGTAGGTGAACACTGGCTTGGAGCAAGGGTGTTGAAGCAGATTCTCTGGGTATCCTGGGAACAGATGACATCACATAAATACTTACACTGGGTTGACAATGATGACAAATTTATCCATATCTCTATAGCCTCAGTAGTCATCAAATGTCTTCAAATGGCAGAGACCTGGAACATTCATTAATCAGATATCAAAGAGTCTTGTGCTTAAAAAGCCTGCTGCTGTGAATGACTTTATTAAGCCCTTTCAAAAATTATTTGAAGATATTTTATGCCATCTTTTTCTTTTTCTTTCACAAACACATTCAAGCCCCAGAGAGAGATGGAGAGAAGGCAGTGTTGCTAAGCTCACCAGGATGGGATCCTTCATGTCTGCTTATATGTTGCCATCACCAGCTAATTGTAAGTCAGCACTTGAGAAAGTGGCACGTCCCTTTCCAAACCTCGTCTACCCTTTAAACTGAAGTATTTGTTTAGCCAGCGATGTCCCTACTGTCTCCTGCTCCATCCCCCATAACGGAAATGGATGTTCACTCTCAAAGTGCGCCATTCTTTCTCACGGATCAGAGAACATGACATGTGAGGGCAACAGGGCAGCAGATCACGATAATGTGACCTGAAGGTCAGATGTTCCCATTAAATTTCAGTCATTTGGTGGCACAAATCTCAAGTCGAAATTGGCACAAAATGACATATTCTAAACATAACGCATGATCAGTTAGGAAAGAAGTAGATGCAGTCATCTGTCCCTAGAGAGAGAAAAAGAACCGAGTGAAGATTTGCATGAAAATGCATATGATGGAGAACACCCCTGCATGAAGAATAATTGTCCCAGTCATTCTTAGTAAAGGCACTACCTATGAGTTCTATGTCCTAAATATTTTCTTTTTTTAAAATCACACTATATTTGATTTTCCTCCTGTTCTTTCAGATTTGAGTGACCATCTCTGAGCAAAATAAAAATCTTCTTGTTTAGTTACAGTAATTTATTCTTTTAAGTTATTCATAGAAATGTAAAATCAGTCTTTCTCATGTTCTCATTGTTTTTAACAAAGCTCATCTTATTTGACTTGACACTATTCAAATATACCATATTTATATTCAAAAAGAAAATTAAATATAGGGGTTATGGTGGTGCTTGTGTCTAGTAGAATTTCCTCATTTTAAAGCAAGAAAACAACATCCCTGAGGAATTAATTGTCTGGTCTTGGTTATCTGTTAGAATTAAAGGACATCAGATTTCAAGTCTAGGGACCATGGAAGCCCAAGATTTAACGTCAGAAGTGCCATCATTAATTCAAATAGTTTTACTATTAACCACTTATACAGCTTTTGGCAACAATGAGACAATGAAGACATTGAGACAGATTATGTAATCTGCAAACATTCTAGAATATTAATTGTTATTTATTCTATACTGTAATGCATAGAAAGTTTATAGCTATTTGTATTATTATTACTATGTTATGCTATATGACACTATACTGTACTACGCTATACTATTATTACTATACTATTTGTAGATTATTATTGTCATAGATATTTCTATTTATGCATTAATAGAAATTTGTATCTTCTTCTCCTTGAGCATATGTTAAATTTTTAGTTTATAATCCAGAATATTTTCACATGAACTTTTCGATTTTATGGACACCACTTTCTTGGATTTCTTTATATTTAAAATAGGTTTTATTTTTGCCTACTATGAAATTATATGAATGTCATCATATAGCATTTAATTTTCTACCCATCAAGAGCTTGTAGCTGTAGGTCATTCATTTTTATGGCTATATGATATTTTATCAAATGGGTATACCACAAATTATTTACCCATTTTATTTTTGCGGACTTCAGGGTTGTTAACTGTTGGTACTATGATAAAATGTTGGCCCAAACTTATTAGTACATATCTCTTCATGCATATGTTCCCATTTTTGCATACGTGGAGTAGAATTGTTGAGATATAAGTTATTTGTTTCTTCAACTGTCTAGTTCATACAGATTGTTTTCTCAAGTGTGTTTACCAATTTGACTTCTTCCCAGCAGTATTGTACAATTCCTGTTGCTACATATTTTTGCCAATTCTTGATAATAACATTTAAAAAACTGAAGCATGGCATTAACCAAAGAGTATAAATAATAATTATACATCTCTATGAATTCCCATACAGTGAATATACCCATTTATTCAGTATCCAGATCAAGAAATAGAACAGATCAGTATCCCAGAAGCTTCCTCTAACTCCCTCCTAGTTGCTACTTTGCCACAAAGATAACCACTCATTTATAGCACTATGAATTATTTTTGCCATTTTCCAATTTCTTATAAATGAATTACACAAGATACACTCTTTTGTTTCTGGCTTCTGTTTCTCAACACGTTTGTAAGATTTATCCATATTATTGCATGTAGCAAAAGTTGGTTCATTCTCAGTTCAGAATAATGCTTTATTGAATAAATATTCCACAATTATCTATTCTATTGAGTATGAACATTGGATTACTTCCAGTTTTTGTTGTTACAATCAGTGCTGCTTGAATCTCCACGTATATGCCTTTTGATGAATATACGTATGCATGTACGTTATGTTCTATGGTATTTGCAAACACAGGGATGGAATCGATGGTACAAAGCATATTATGTATATATTTGCCTTTAGTAGATACTGCCAATATTTTTTCCCAAAATGGTTGTATCCATTTGCCTTCCCACCAGCAGAGTATGAGAATTCTGGTACAATATCCATACCATTATTTTCGTGTTGTCACTCTTTTTCATTTGAGCATTCTAGTGTGTGTATACTTGTATCTTGCTGTGGTTTTAATTTGCTTTTCTTTGATCATTAATGAAATTTCTTTTGGATATATGTACTGGTTATTTGTGATTATCCATATTTTAAAATGTCTCTGTATTCAGAGACCTGAGTTCTATTCCTAGAGCCTCCCCATGCCAAAAAAAAAGAAAAAAAAAACTAAAAAACTGAAAAAAATAAAATACTATTTTTCTAATAATAAATAAATTAATTAATTAATTAAAAATAAATATTTTTCTATTATTGTCTTTCTTTTTCTTATTAGTTTGTACCATTTTAAATCATATTTTAGGTCTGATCTTTATGTTTGTTATGAGTTGCAAGTAAATATTTCCATTCTGTAATAAAATATATAAATAAAATAAAGTTATATGTTCCCATTTTAACTTTCTTAATGATGGTCTTTTCATGAACTTTTCATAAAGTTTGAGGAACTTTAAAATTAGTGGAGCTTTTTATTTATAGCTAATGCTTCACATTCTGTTTAAATTTTTGCTTTCTCCCCAAATGATAAATATATTCTATTTTTGCTTCTAGAAGCTAATATTTTGGGTTTTATTTTAAAATATTATTTTATTTTATATTTAGAGATTTCTGAGGGCTATGTGAATAAGGTAAAGATTCACCCCCTCCCCATATTGATATCCAGTTGACTCAGCATGAAATATAGAAAATAGTATTTTTCCATTTTGCTTTACAGTATTTGTCATAAATCAAGTTTCCATCAAGTGTGTCTGGTTCAGAGATACCTATTTGTTACTACTTGTCCATTTAAGTGGCCACAAACACACTGGCTTATGGACTATAGCCTTGTAATAATGTTAATATATTGAAAAATAATTGCTCATAGCTTGTGCTGCTTCTTTTTAAAGTGTATTGGTTATTCTTGGCTCTTTGAATTTCCATTAAAATTAGCTTTTCTGTCAAGTCCATGCTTTCTCTCTCTTTTTCTTTCACAAACACACACACACAAACAATTGGAATTTTTATTTTAATTGCATTGTATCTATAGGCCTTTTATCCCTTATGTTAAGGTATTTCATAACTGAAGAACAGAAATATAAATTTTTAGTGCATCTTTTTTTTATATTTATCAACCTTTCCAAACTGTTATAAATACAAAAATAATTTTCTGTAAATACATTTTGATTTTTAATAAGCAATCCTATTATCTCTTTTTAATGAGGATTTTTTTCCCAATCTATATGAATGTGTGTATGTGTTTGTGTGTGTGTAAGTCTTGCCTTCCTGTATAGGATGAATCTCCTATTCAATATTGAATAGCAGTCAAGATAAAAGACATCTTTGTATCACTACAGAACTTTAAGTAAGCATTTTCAACCTTCTACCATTTGATATTGTGTTTGTCCCAAAATTTTGCTGGGTGCCCTATCAGATTGAACTAATGCCCTGTTTTAGTTTTTTATATTATTTATATTTTTGATCAGTGATGAATGTTGAATATTACCAAATGCTTTTTTCTTATCCATTGAACTTATATGACTTTTAATCTGATATTTCCATGCAATTGTCTCTGTGGCTTCAAAGATAATAAACTACTTATAGCCCCACATTAATTCACCTGATATGCCAGAATTCCATCTTACTTTACAGAAGAAACCTTTGAAGGAAAATTAGGGAAAATAGAATAACTATTTTCAGACTAAAATATGGTATTTCAGTCTGAATACAGTACAAAATTCAGCAAAATAAGATGTCTATGATTGAAGGTCAAAATTAGCCTCTGTTTGCATAACTCATGCTTGTATGACACTTGACTTTGCTTAGTGACAATGAGAAAAGGAACAGTTCATACCCCTGCCTCTAAAATGGACTGAGAAGGAAATAAATTTGAGTTTCCATGAGAAAGGAAAACAGTTAAATCAATTATAAGGAGAAGGTGATAGGTCAGGTAATTTGAGAGCTTGCACCTATTTAAGTGTGGGGGGATTCAGGAGATAATACAGCAAAGTGCAAAGATATATTCTTATCTGAATATATTAAGTTAGCATGCTTTATTTGAACTAAGTAGCTTTATTGTTTTCAGGCCTCCACCCTAACAATTAGTACTTAACATTCAACATATTTTCCCATCAGGCGCCAGTTTTCTATTCTAGTGTCTGCATATGGGGAGGGGGGGAACACTGCATTTTGATCCATGGTCAATAAAGGCACTTTCTTAGGAAACCCCAAAGAATCTTGTTTTTAGCCTATGATTCCTGACTAATTTTATGACCATGTTCAGTTCCTTGTCTGGAGTGTCCTGTGTCACTGGAGCCCTTGCTATGCCTGTCATAGACTAATTCTTTCTGCTGTTGTTTGAGGCATGATTCACATTCATAAGCTATTTTAGGTTATTTCTACTCTTCAATGAAGTTCAGATTCTTAGTCTGCACTTGGAATGGGAATTCTAACATCACTTAAATTATTACCTATTCTGAGCGACATCATCAACATGGTGACATAAACAGCCACTGAAAACCTCTCCTCAGAGATTCAGTGAAAAACGAAGGACAACTCTCATTGGCTCAGAACTCTGGAGGAAGAAGGTACAGCCTGGAGAAGGATCCCTGAAATGTTGAATCAAAGCAAGAGAAAAATATCAGGTAGGAAACATCTGTCCTGGACAGGCAGGTCCTCTCCCCTTCCCCCTCATTCAGTCTCACACACCTTGGGAAGTGCTCAGAGGCAGCAGCCAGGATCTCTCTCACCTCCTACCAGGGGCACAGTCTATAGAATCTCTCACAACAGTGAAGCAGATCCCTACAAATATCCAGATACAGAGACAAAAGCCCACAAAGACCCACAACAGGAATTAGCACAACAGGAATTAGCCACATAGATGGTGGAAAACAAAGAATCAGTGAACAGGAGTTTCCAAATTGTAGGAATAGGGAGAAAACTACAAAATCCTCCCCCAAAGCAGCAGGAGGAGGCAGGCTAAAAATATCCAAATCAACTGTTTGGGAACCTAGGGGAGAGGGGAAGACATTTCAAGGCCCAGCTCATTGAGGGACAAAGGGTCTGAGAACACATGGACAGAGGCATGCTTCCAGCCCTGGATTCTAGTTCTCGTTCCCCACCCTTGAAGGAAACAGCAGCTGGAGGCCTTATCCTTGCCTGGAGGATGACTGCAAGTGGGGCAGCTAAGGGTTTCCTTTACTGCAGGTAAAGTAGGAGACACAGCCCCACATTGAGCCAAATGTTAGCTGGCGAAGTGAGGGCACAGGAACCTCACATTTTCAGCTCCAACCAGTTTAGACACTGTCTAGGATCCTGGAGGAAAACAGTTTCTGAGGACAATTAAGTCACCAAACAGCACCATCTGCTGGGTAGGCTGGAAAATGTAAGTGAATTGCAGGGTTTCCAGATCCTCTCCAGATGTTACCCCATTGGAGCTGATCTACAGTCCTTCATGGGAATCCAGCCCTGTTTTGACTCAGAAATATGGATGACCCAACTATCAAAGCAGTGTCCTAAAACAAGCTCAAGTCCTGTTGGCCAGCAAAAAGCACTTCTATGTGGCCTATTGGCTGGGGAAGTTGAAATGGTCAGTCCTGCAGCCTGAGGCCTTACCACGTGGGAGCCTGGGAAACACTAAATACATTTATCTAGCACAAGTGCACAATGCCCATACCCCGCTAACTCCAGAATTTGTGGCTTCCAGCACACATGGAGAACTGCAGCCTTTGCCTGGTCGGAACCCAGTCCAGTGGGCTGCCACAGTCAGAAAGAGGCAGGGTTGAGGGAAAGAGCACCATCTACTAAGAAGCACCATCTGCTCAGAGGACAGGAAAAGTGCAGTCTAGCAAATTGCTTTTATGCATATCCCATAATAGATTTCCAGAAAGGGTTGCACCTTCTGTGGTAGGCTCCAGCCCTGGTTTAGCTAGGAATTACTGACAAACCAAGTGCTTAAAGAGACCTTCAATACAAAACCAAGGAACTACACAATCTTAGACAGTGAGAAAGTTCAACTTTCAAAATAACTATACCAAAATAATCAAATGCTGAGAAACTAACAAGAAAATCACAAAGCACATGAAGATGCAAGATGATATGGCCAAGCCAAGTGACCAAATTAGAAAACCAGAGGAGACACAGAATTTGGAATAACTAATCAAAGATGTTAAGACAAATTTCCTAGATAAATTCAATGGATTGGCCAAAGACATAGAGAATATCAAGTAAACAATAGAAGAACATTAAGAAGAATTTGAAAGAATAATAGAAAAATGGCAGATCTTATGGAAATGAAAGATACTGTAGATCAAATTAAAAATACTAGAGACACACAACAGCAGATTTGAAGAGGCAGAAGAAAGAATAAGTGAAGTAAAGGACAGAGCAACTGAACAGAATGCACAAAAGAATAAATGGTGTAAAAGATGGAAAAATTTGAAGTGCTTATTAGCAAAATTTTGGACAAAATAAAGCATGCAAATATAAGACTCATTGGTGTTCCAGAAGGAGAAGAGAAGAGTAAAGGGCCAGGAAGAGAATTTGAGGAGATAATTGGGGAAAATTTTCCAACCCTTATAAAAAACATATATGCAAATAAGAGAAGCCCAACAAACTCCAAATAGAATAAATCCAAACAAACCTACTCCAAGACACATAGTGATCAGATTGTCTAATTTTTTATTTTTTTTTACATGGGCAGTCACCGGGAATCGAACCCAGGTCCTCTGGCATGGCAGGCAATCATTCTTGCCTGCTGAGCCACTGTGGCCCGCCCAGATTGTCTAATTTTGAAGAGAATGAGAAAGTCCTGAAAACCTCAAGAGAAAAGTGAATCACTACATACAAGGTAAGCCACATGAGACCAAACTGACTACTCATCAGGCACCATGGAGGTAAGAAGACAGTGGCATAATATATTTAAGATTCTTTATCCTGCAGAGCTGTCCTTAAAAAGTGAGACAGAGTTTAAATTATTCACTGATATAGAAATGTTAAGGGAATTTGGTAACAAGAGGCATGCCATTCAAGAAATATCAAAGGGTGTTATGTCAGCTGAAAAAAAAAAGATGAGAGAGCGGTCTAAAGGAGGTCACAGAATTGAAGAATATTAGTAAGGGTAAGTTAAAAAGTAAAAAGAGAGTAAGAGAAAAAATAGATCTGACAAATAAAACCCAAAAGATAAGATGGTTGAATCAAGAACTGCCTTTAAAGTAATAACTTTGAATGTTAATGGATTACTAGACATATTGGCACAATGGATTAAAAAATATGATCCATCTATATGCTATTTATCAGAGACTCATCTTAGACCCAAAGATATCATTCAGTTGAAGTTAAAGTTTGGAAAATGATATTCTATGCAAGAAGTAATCAAAAGAAAGCAGGGGTAGCTATAGTAATACCAGACTAAATAGACTTCAAATATAAATATGTTATAAGATACAAGGAAGAATACTATATATTAATAAAAAGGACAATTCAAGAAGAATAAATAGGAATCATAAGTATTTATGCACTCAATCAATGAGTTCCAGAGTACATGAAGCAAACACTGGCAAAACTAGATGGAGGAATAGATGGTTCTAAAATAATAGTGGGAGACTTTAAGACAACTCTCTCTTCTCTATATAGAACGACCAGAGAGAAGAACAGTAAGGACATAGAGAACCTGAACAATATAATGAATAACAGATGTAGATAGATTGCTGCACCCCAAAACATCAGGATATACATTCTTTTCTAGCCCTCATGGGACATTCTCCAGGATAGATCATATTCTGGAGCACAAAACAGGTCTTAATTATTTTAAAAGGATTGAAATCATTCACAGCAGTTTCTATGATCATAATGGAATGAACTGGGAATCATTAACCACTGAAGAACCAGAGATTTCACACATATATGAAGATTAAGTAACACACTTTTAAACGACCAGTGGGTCAAAGAAGAAATTGCAAGAGAAATCATTAAATATCAGGAAATGAATGAAAATGAGAATATAACATATAAAACATATGGTATTTATGGAAGGTGGTACTGAGAGAGAAACTTATACCTCTAAGCGCCTACATTAAAAAGGAAGAAAGGTAAAACCAAAGACCTAACTGAAGAACTGAAGAAAGTAGAGAAAGAGCAGCAATCTAACCCCGAAGCAAGTAGAAGAAAAGAATTAACAAAGATTAAACTGGAAATAAATGAATTGGAGAACAAACAACAAAAAACAATGCAGGGAATCAATAAATGCCAAATTTGGTTCTTTTTGAAGATCAACAAGATTGACCAAACATTAACTATGCTGACAAAGTAAAAAAAAAAAAGAGAGAAGATGCAAATAAATAAAACCAGAAATGAGATGGCTTCATTACCATGGACGCCAAATAAATTAAAAAAATATATCATAAGGTGATACTATGAACACTTGTAGGCCAACAAACTAGGTAATTTAGCTGAGATGGACAAATTCCTAAAAACACACAAACAACATATACTACTTGAGAAGAAATAGAAGAGCTCAACAAACCAATGACAAGTAAAGAGTGTCAATCAGTCATGAAAAACCCCCCTACAAAGAAAAGCCTAGGGCCAGATAAAATTTTACCAAATATTCCAAGGAGGACTAACCACTCCTGATCAAACTTTCAAAAAATTGAGAAAGAGGGAACACTAACTCATTCTATGAAGAAAACATCACTGTAATAATAATTAAAAAAAAACTGATAGAGATACTACAAGAAAGGAAAACTACAGACCAATTTCTCTAAAGACTATAGATGACAAAATATTTGTAAATCGAACTCAATAGTGCATTAAAAGAATTATACACAGGACCGAGCAGATTTATTCCAGACATGCAAAGGTAGTTAACAGTCAATGTAATACAACACATTAACAAATCAAAAGGGGAAAATCAGGTTATCATCTGAATGGATGCAGTAAAGTCATTCGACAAAATTCAGCATCTTTTTTTTGATAAAAACACTTCAAAAGGTAGAAATTGAAGGAAACTTCCTGAATATGATAGAGGGCATATATGAAAACCTCATAGCCAGCATCATGTTCAATGATAAAAGATTGAAAGCCTTCCTGTTAAGATGGGGAATGAGCAAGGATGCCTACTGTCACCACTTATTCAACACTGTGCTAAAAGTCCTAGCTGGAGCAATTAGGCAAGAAAAAAGAATAGAAGGCATCCAAATCAGAAAGTAAGCATGGACACTGTCATTATCTGCAGATGACATGATCACATATTTGGAAAATGCCAAGAAATCTTTGACAAAGCTACTTGTGCTCATAAATAAATTCAGCAAAGTGGTGGGATACATGATTAATGTATAAAAATCAGTTAGCAATGACCTAACCGGGGAATCAATTATGAAAAAATTACATTCAAATAGCAACTAGAAGAAATCAAGTATTTAGGAATAAACTCAAACAAAGGATATTAATGACCTGTACATAGAAAACTGCAAAATGTTGCTAGAAGAAATCAAAGAAGATCTAAATATGTCAAAAGATATTCTGTGTTCATGGCATGAAGGCTAGATGTCATTAAGGTGCCAATTATACCCAAACTGATCTACAGATTCAATGAAATACCAATAAAAATTCCAATGATGTACTTCACAGGCTTGGAAAAGCTAGTTATCATATTTATTTGGAAGGGAAATAAATGATCTTGAATAGCCAAAATGATCCTAAAAAAGAAGAATGAAGAATGAAGGGGGATTTTAAAGCTAATTGTAAAGCCACAGTAGTAAAAACAGCACAATATTGGCACAAAGATAGACGTATTGATCACTGGAGTCAAATTGAGAGTTCAGAAATAGACTCTCAGACCTATGGTCAACTGATTTTTGACAAGGTCCCTAAATCCCCTGAACTGGGACAGAAAAGTCTTTTCAATAAATTCGACTGGGACAACTGGATATCAATAGTCAAAGGAATGAAAGAGAAGCCCTACCTCACACCTTATACAAAATAAACTCAAAGTGGATAAAAGACTTAAATATGATATAGTACTATAAAAGTTCTAGAAGAAAATATGGGAAATAGTTTCAAGACTTAGTGATAGGAGGTACCTTCTTAGACATTACATCCAAAGCATAAGCAATAAAAGAAAAAAAAATAGATAAATGGGAACTCCTCAAAAATGAAAAGTTCTGTGCTTCAAAAGACTGTCAGAAAGGTGAAGAGGCAGCCAACTCAATGAGAAAGAATATTTGTTAACCATATATCTGATAAGGGTTTGATATTTAGTATATATAAAGAAATCCTACAACTCAACAACAGAAGGACCAACAACACAATCATAAAATGAGCAGAAATATGAATAGACATTTTTCCAAAGAGGAAATACAAATGGATAAAAAGCACGGAATGAGATGTTCATCTTCATTAGCTATTAGGGAAATGCAAATCAAAACCACAATGAAATATCGTCTCATACCTATAAGAATGATTGTTATTAATGAAACAGAAAACTGCAAAAATTGGATAGGATGTGGGGAAAATGGAACACTTATTTACTTATAGTGAAAATGTAAAATTATACAGCCACAGTGGAAGACTGTTTTGTAGTTCTTCAGAAAACAAAATACGGAGTTGCTATATGACCCAGAAATTCTGCTACTTTGTACTCAGAAGATCGGAAAACAGGGACATGAATATATATTTGCACACTGATGTTCTTAATGGCATTATTCACGATTGCCAAATGATGAAAAAAAGTCCATCAACAGATGAGCGGATAAACAAAATGTGGTATATACCTAGGATGGAATATTATGTTGCAGTAAGAATGAATGCAGTCCTAAAGCTGTGACAACCTGGGTGAAACTTGAGGACATATGCTGAGTGAAATAAGCCAGACACAGAAAAGGACAGATATTGTATGATTTCACTAATATGAACTAAGTAGAATATGTAAACTCAGAGTTTTAAAGTGTAGAAAATAGAGTACCTAGAGGTTGATGGAGGCTAGAGAAGGGGAAGCAGTTACCTAATATGTATAGAATTGTTAATGGGGTTGAATTGAAATGTTTGGGAATGGATAGAGATGATGGTAGCTTGTTATTGGGATTATAATTAATAGTAATAAATTGTTGTTAAATTTGATTGAATGGTAAAACCATGCATGTAAATAAGTTCTTGCATGAACCACTATAAATGTAGAAAAAATAACATAGAGCTATCTGGAAAAACCATAGCTATTGCAAACTGTGGATTATAGATAAGAAAATACTTTTATATTTTTTCATTAATAGTAAAAATTTTACTACACCAATACCATGGTTCAACAATGGAGGTAGGTGGGAGGAAAAGGAGAATTTGGGTTTTCTTTGCTTTTCTTATTTCTGTTCTAGAGTACTGAATATGTTCTACAATTGTTCATGGGGTTGTATGCACAACTATGTGATGATAATGTGAGCCAGTAATTGTATATTTTGGATGGCTTGTGTTATGTGTGAATATATCTCAATAAAATTGAAAAAAACTGTTACCTGTTCTAACTCACAAAGAAGTTATGTGTCTCTTCCAAGCTTCAAAGTATATGCTTTTATCTATAATGACTATGTATCCTTAAATTTGAAACCACATCTTTACTTAAAATCTTTCCACAGCATGCCATTTTTTTCCAGTTTTCAAGTATAGAAAGAATTCTGAAGAATGCTTTCATTTTCTTATTTTAAACCCTGAACAACAATTTGCACAATTTGTCCTTTAGCAAAAGGTGAATGAAGAAAGATACACAATCTTTGCATGTGTATATATGTGTGTGTGTGTATATATATATACATGTACATATATATGTATAATTTTACTATTTAATTAGTTTTAAAGAATCTTGCACTGGTTTACCAAATGCCTGATATTTTTACTTTCATCATCAAGAATACATCTTGGTGGTTCAGCAGGCAGAGTTCTCACCTCCCATGCCAGAGACCCGGGTTCAATTCCCGGTGCCTGCCCATGCAAAACAAACAAACAAACAAATAAACAAAAAAGAATACATCTTGGGTGGGCCACGGTGCCTCAGGAAGCAGAGTTCTTGCCTGCCATGTTGGAGACCCAGGTTAGATTCCTGGTGCCTGCCCACGAAAAAAAAAAAAGAACACATCTTGTCCCTGGGAAATTTTTTAATCTTTAGCCTACAAACCTAAAAATCAGAACCATGAAAAATGTCACTATATTGAAAATATGGGTTGTTTGCTGAACAATAAAAATGATATTAATAGGATAAGCATGTTCTGAGAGTACAATGAAAGCAATAAAAATATAATGTTAATAACTGAAATATTGTCATAAAAGTAATTGCTTGGATGGT